>JAABLK010000234.1:0-39492 GCA_012295415.1 Phytophthora chlamydospora
CCACAGAGATCGATCAAACCCATGACAAAGGCTACGCTTCTGGAGAAGATTGTCGTGAGCACGACGAATCCCGAGAGTGAAATCTCTGCCATCGATATGGCATTATTCACGCAAGTGTCAAGTTTAAGCGTGAAAAATGCTGGTGCCAACTGCTGATGGACTTGAGTAGAAAGCAACCATAGAGCTGTGCTGGCATCTTCAATGCCACTTAGACTACGCAAGCGCCATCGATTTTTTGCAATGAACCGAGCGGAGTCCATCGAAACCACATAGCAAGACCCGATCGGGTACGGAGGATACTCGTGCAGCGGGTACACATCAAATGAAAGGTAGTTCGGAAGCGTGGAGTCTCGAAGCGGATGTTCTTTCGTCTTGAGTCGCGTTCTCCACACCTCACCTAGATACTGTCGAGAGGGATTCTTCTCACGAAGGTATGTTGCCAGAGAATCTACCCTGAGGTAGATATCGTCGTCTGCTAACGCCACAAACTTGGCGTGAGGAAACTCGGCGGCTGCAAACTCGAAATACGCCTTCACTTTGTCGGCTAGTTTATGATAGGCGTCGTCACATTCCAGTTCCTCAGTCAACAGATATCCGTAGATTGCACGCTCCAGATTCACTGCTTGCTCAAACCGTCTTCGATCGCGTGCGGTTGAGATGCTGGCCGTGTTCGGTGTGCAGCCTAAGAAGAGAACTTTTACACCAGGCGGAAGACTCGTTTACTAGCCCAAGTCTCTCGGATGGTCTGGCGACGCGGGAAGTTCGTGAGCACAGCGGCCTTGATACCAATCACGACCATGAAGTCGCTGGAGCTGCTATCTGAGAGAAGACCTGGCGGTTTCGTCTTCTCAGCTGTCGTATGGGGATCCACCCAGACTTCTTGACGTTCGGCCCACTCCAGGATATTCTCGTCCTGTGGAAAATGATGTAATGCACGCTGCTGCTCCACCAGATTCTCGGTATATAGCTCGTACGCATCGTCAGAAACTAAGGTGAGGTTAACCGGATTCGTATCGTGGAAGCGCCCCTGGCCGTCTCCGTCAACAATGTACATGATCGCTGTGTGGCTCCCCTCTGCTAGATCGTGGCACTGAATATCATAACTGAGAAGCTGCTCGCAGTGACTCCACACGCCGCCGTCAATTTCCACGCAGTACAGTGCCTTTGCATTTTGTCGATTGAATCCCTCGTAACTGCGAGCTTCCACAGTGAAGCGAAACTGGAGCGGGACCTTCTTGACAGCCCCTTGCTTGAAGTTCTCGATGTCGAAGGTTACGATAGGGTCCAGCTCGTCGGAGTCACTGAAATGGGATGTGTTAGAGGTGGACGAAGCTGCGCTAACACATATCGCTCGGCAGAGGAAGAAAAGAGCGAGGCTCCAAGTGAGCATCGCATGGCTCACTTGGATCGGATCCGGCTTCAAGTACCCCATGATGTAGCCCACATCAAGAAATCATTTTTTTCTTCTGATGACGATGAAGCTGGAGCTCTCGCCGAGGCCCGGCGAGAAGCGTGGGCGGCTGCTGAGCTCCGGTGTAGTCTGCGCGCACTTCGACAAGGAGCATCTGGCAGTCTGGAAGGAGCTACGGACGGGAAAAGCGATTGAATCCAGGGCGGACGTCGCACTGCTGCAGCACTATACGCTGGACACGGTACGGTAAACTACCAACGGGCGTTAGTTGTGTCGTTTGTATTTTACCAAATACACTATTTGAAAAATTACAGGACGCGAGCGCAGACCCGTCGAGTGAGGTGTATCGCTGTCTGTCATGCAAGTTCCGTGGGGTTCGAGAGGCTTCGAGTCAGCAACTGCAGGAGATCGAGGACGGAGAAGATGACGGCAGCTTCATGGCGCACTCGATCCTTCACAGCCACAACATCGGTTGGTAATTTACAGTGCTACTCGACGTGTTGTGGTCTTCTTGGGACTTCTGCTGACTCCGTGATGCTTGTTGTTATTGCCGTAGCTCTGATGGAGAGGAAGAGGCAGTTGTACTGTGCAAACTGCCGGGACTTCATCTACCCGGACGCCGTCGTGGGGGGCGGCAGTCGACGACGCAAGCGGCAGATCCGCGGCCTGGCAACTCCTCGCAAGCTGCTGAGACGTGGATTGGTGAATATGGGCAACACGTGCTTCATGAGCTCGGTGCTGCAGGCGCTGGCGCACAACCCCATGCTGCAGCATTATTTCTTCGTGGCCAGGAGCCACGACACGACCATTTGCCAGCAGCAGAGACAGAGGTTGTTGCTGAAAAGGCAGGAGGAGATGAACGCGGAGAAGGAGCGAGAACACAGTGATGATATTGAAGAGGACCAAGAGAACACCAGACGCGGCCCGGACCCTGCGATCACGGTGTGTTTGGGCTGTGAATTAGCCGCCTTCATGACCCAGCTGGTGCCTCCTTCGGCCCATTTGACTCAGAAGACGTTAATGGCGTCACCGATCGCACCGCAGGGCATTTTGGAGGCCATGTGGAACGCATTCCCGTCGTTCATTGGCACTGCGCAGCATGACGCACACGAGTTGCTGATCGCATTGTTGGGCGGACTGCACTCGCACACGCACCCACGCGTGTTCGTCCACGGCGGTGCGTCTCCAAGGTTTACCCCACGGGGTCACAGCTTGTGTGACTGTGCTGTACACCAGCATTTTTCGGGTGTGCTTCGGTCTGAGCTCGCGTGTGGGGGCTGTGGCTTGGCGTCGCACAAGTTTGACCCGTTTCTGGATGTGTCATTGTCACTGGAGGATGGAGAGAGCAAGAGCAGCAAAAGTACCAAGCGCGAAGGGAAAGAGAACGCTCCGAATGCCTCCAAATCAGCAACAACTTCATTGACGTCGTTGCTGCGCCAGTTTTCGGCTGAGGAGGAGCTGCGAGGATCGAACCAGGTGTACTGTTTGAGGTGTTCCAAGTACCAGAACAACTACAAGAGTCTGAACTTACACACGCTGCCAAACGTGCTGGTATTCCACATTCGCCGTCTCGACTTTTACCGCCAGCAGAAATTGATGCAGAAGGTGGCATTTCCGCTCACGGGGCTCAACATGAGACCGTTTACATCCGCGGACATCGATGAAGCAAGCGATCGCAAGAAAAACGACAAGAAAAGCGCCGCTGTATCAGGGAAGCCAGAGGCCGATCCAAGCGAAGATGTGTACGACCTGATGGCAGTCGTAAACCACCACGGCGAGTCGGTGAACGGTGGTCACTACACTTCGTATGTCCGGGACGAAGTATTAAGCTCGTCCGGGACGAAGCAGCAGCAGTGGATTCTCTTCGACGATGTTGAAGTGAGCGTTGTGGCTGCGGACGAAGTGGAAAACTCCCAAGCGTGAGTTGCTTTGGACTTGTCAGTACATCAGCTGGTTGGGTGTTTATTTATCTAACAACGCACTTCTGTGTGTGCCTACTATCCAGATACCTGCTGTGCTACGTTCGCCGTAGCCCGTTCATCGCGATCTCCTCATAAGAAAACAGCACGAATTCGGCCACGGAGTTCACACTCATCCAAGTTGAACAAGTAAATGCAAGGGGATACAACTACGAGTTGATTGAATAGCTCGTATGTTTCGCGGTACGGCTTTAGAGCACAGCGCCTTTGACCGCGCGCAAGTTCTTCTCACATGTTGGAGCGCAGAACAGGAGGAGCCTGGGCGTAGTTTGGCCACTCGATGTTACGGCGGCGGCAATTGCGCTTCACGGTGATAACAGAGCAGCGCAGGCGTCGATCTGTATCGTGCAGAGTCAGATGGTAGTGCTCCTGGAGAAGCTCGGGATGGAAGTCATATTACCAGGCCGTTCGGCGGTGGTGGGACTCTTGGCGGCTTCGGCAATGTTGAGGTTCGGGTATCTCGGGTCCATCTTGGCAGGCGTCTTGTCTTCGACCGGGGACAATGAGGAATGAGCTCAATCCGAGAATCGACAGCGAAAACTGGGGTAGATAGTAGCATCAGCGAGTTGCAAGGAATCCCGCTTCAACAGGCACCGTTGCAATAGTAGCCCTGTCACTCCCCGCTTGAGTGACTATAGAAAGTGCCACGCGGCTCCAAACTGAAAAACTACAACGCACAGAAAGCTCATCGACGAGACCCGTGAACTGAAGCACAGCATGCAGGTCAAGTACCCGATCATGGGGCTGTCGTACGCCCGCGGCTTCTTCGCCATCTGCGGCGGCGGCGGCTCGCTCAAGTCCGGCATCAAGAACACCGTCGTACGTGGAGAAAATACGTCTTGTCCCTCAATCCTTTGATTAGTGATATATCTCCAAGTTATTGACCTCTATATTACCATAATTGTTTTTACCTGTGCAGGACATCTACCAGCTCTCGGACGCGGACCCGACGGGCTTCACCAAGGAGATCACGGCCGACACGGGGCTGGAGCTGGCCTCTGGAGTCGCCTTCTCTCATGACGGCCAACTTATCGCCGTCTCGGTCAGTGCAGGCTGTTGGATCTTCGCCCTGGACCTCAAGGAGAAGACCATCAAGCTGCTGGTCAAATTCCGCACGGATTTCCATGAAGAGGACAGTTCGCAGACCTGCGCCCGCTTTGTGGGCAATTCCACCATCCTCACGGGCGGAGAGGACGGCGTGGTGCGGGTCTGGCGCCTGAGTAGGGACCCGTCCGCTCGGGAGAAGAAGGTGGGCACAGCGAAGGCTCTGAAGGTGCCGGAAGAGAGAGACATGCACGCCAAGGTGGTCGTGGACGAGCAGCCCAAGCTCGGAGACAGTGTCATTAATGGGGCCGACATGATCACGCTCACCAGGGAATACCGCGGCCACACCAAGAGGATCCGTGACATCGATGTGGATCTGTCCCATCGCAACTTGGTGGCGTCCAGCTCCGAGGACCAGTCTTGCCATCTGTGGAGACTTACGGAAATGACCCCGATCTGCAAGTTCTCCAAGGACGACGCGCTGGATATCGCCATGCAGCGACTGACGATGAAGCCTATCGTGGGGCCACGCAAGCACTTGTTCCGCTGTGTGCGCTTTGCGAACAATGGTCGTCGAGTGTTTACGGTCCTGACACCGGCGCGTGGAGACTCCATTCTGATCAAGTGGAAGCCTGAGACCATCGCACAGGAAAACGAAGAGCAGTGGTCGTGGGTTGTCGAGAAGGCAGCGATCGCGGGTGACAAACCCGTGGCGAGTTTGTGTGTGAGTCAGGACGACCGCTTCGTGTGTACGGCGGCAGTGACCGGAGAGGTCAAGGTGTACCTGGCGTCAACGCTGCAGCAGTACAAGAAGAAATCGTTGGAGCAGCACACGTTCGCTATCACCGGCATGAGTTGTGCGCCTCCAGCGGACAAGCAGGAGCCCGTCCTCCACTTGGTGACTGGTGGAGCCGACAAGAACCTGCTGCGTCACGAAATTCCTTTGGAAGGCGGCCTTGTCAAGTCAGTGATGGAGATCATCGTCGGCGGCGTGAAGAGCTTGGTGGGCGCTACTGTCGGCCTCGGACTCAACCTCTGGATGGCGACGACGCTGCTATTTATTCTTCTGCTATTTATTCACGCGAAGACGGCTATGCTGCTGGATGGGCCACTGGCAGGCTTCCTGGTACGTATTTTTTGGGGGGTTTATTTGTCTACTTCATGGTGAGGCTAATCTGTGCGCTCGAATCTTCGCGTATAGGATCTGGCATCGCTCAGCTTCGATTCTTCGGATGGTCTGGTGACTGTCGGAGCCTTGCTGGCTAGCGTGGTGATCACTTGGCTCGTTTCGGCGAATAGCTCGGTGGCAAGCCGCTTCTTCTGGAACGGTTTGCTGTGCCTGCTCTCTGGCATTGCTGCCTTTTTCGTTGCTATTTCGGCGGACCTCAAGGTTTACTGGCAGACTGGCGATGAAGCTGTTGACGAGTTGCTCGGTACGTTCACCACTTTTGCTGCACCGTGTTCGTACATCGTTTTCTGACATTTTTTATGATGGTACAGACTACAAGATCTCGATTGCCCTCGGCGCTTGCTGTATCGTGTTCTTCTTCTGCCATTCGCTTCTCGCTATGGTGCAGTGAGCTAACAGCGCAAGGTGCGAATTGAGCGGGCACGACTGAGGCGACAACCATGGCGTATGCAGCGACAACTAGTACTAATGGTGGGGCAGAACGCCCAGGACCGTAGAGCGGTTGCCCACAGCGAAAGTAGCAAGAGACATCACGTGCCGCTAAAGATGAGCGACACTTCAATAATGATGCGTGCGTTCAGCATTTTCAGTCGCTATCAACATGTTGTGGTCGTATTTGCAACCTGCATCTGAATTGGCGCCAGGATACTCGAATGATATACAGCGAGCGTCTGCGGCCCATGGAGTGCCTTCCCACCAGCTGCACGGTTTCGAGCCCTTCATTGCCCACATGAGTATTTCGCGAAAAACAGGGTGTTGCCTTTACCCCAAACACACATTTTTACTAACATCTATTCTGACAGGCGGTATTGCTAGCTTTATGTCTTTCTTTGGTGCAAGCATAGCAGTACACAACCCAACAACTTCTACTTAAAGAGGTTTTGAAGTGACGACCAGCGAGATGGCAGAGCGCAAGTCTCAGCTGTTCAAGCAAGTGGGCGGAATACCAGCAACAGCAGCGTAGAAATCATTGACGGGTTATACGAGCATGTGGTTGGGCTCTTGGTAGCTGGATATCTGCCTCATTTCCTGTTCGAGCCACTGCGTTTACTGTCACAACCGAATCGGAGACTTACATAGACTTACCATGTTCATCCGTGCATCTTCGATCGCTGCCCTTGTTCTTGTTGCTCACGGCGTTACGGAGGTGACAAGTCAGGACACCGATGGAGGATTCACGACGGGGGCATGGAGACCGCTCAACGCCTCGAGCTACACGATCGACTCGCCGTGCGGACACCAGCAGTGGAACTTCACGCAGGACTCTGCAAGCGCCATGTGGCTCCACTTCTCGTCGGTGAATCTCGCTTCCGGTGCGCATCTGATCGTCTCCTCATTGAACGGATCGAAGGCTCTTTCGGTAGCGTCGTCATCGTTGGACGTCACCACGACGCCAATTTCCGGCAGTGGCGTTGTTCTTGAGTTTTCCCCTCCAAGCGAAGGCTGCACGGCGGACAGTAACTCGACCATGACGTTGGACTCCGTCGGGTACTCGTACTCTGAAGACTCGCAGGTGGACAACGAGGAGCGAGAGATTTGCGGCTCTGCGGACACGATGAAGAACGTCGTGTGCTTTTCGACTGGCGATGATGAAGACAAGACCATGGTGGCTAAAGCCAAGGCCGTGATGCGTACCCAACGCACTCGTGACGACAACGCTATTGTCACGTGCACGGCGTGGCTGTGGGGCAACCAAGGCCACATCATCTCCAACAACCACTGCTTCTCGAGTCAAGAGATGGTCGACGCCGCCAAGTTCGAGTTCGACGTGCAGACCGCTGGGTGTAGTGACACGTGCACGTTCGCCACGTGCCCCATCGGCAAGACGCTGGTCGGTAAGGACAACGTAAAGTTCATCAAGTCCGACGCGACGCTCGACTATTCGGTGATGCAGATCACGAACGACGCAGCTTCCTACGTGAATACCTACGGGTACTTGCAGGTCCGTAGCAGTGCTCCGACTCAAGGCGAAGAGATCTACATCCCTCAGCAGCCCAATGGTGGCGCGAAGAAGATCACCAAGACGGACGACGACGCTGACTCGGAGGCTGCGACCGTGCTCAACGTCGACTACTCTGTAGAGGTGGAAGGTATCACGTACACCCACCTGATCGCCTACTCCGCTGACACGGAAGATGGAAGCTCCGGTTCGCCCGTGATTTCTCGTGGAGACAACTCCGTTGTGGGTCTCCACCGCATCGGAGACTGCGACAATGCAGCCACCCCGTCCGATCAGCTCACTAGTGCGCTTCAAGCGATCGTGTCTGGGAACGACGGTGTCAAGACTGCCTGATAGAGAACGTAGTGTAAGTTGTTTGCGTACGACTGTCAATAGCTCGACCTGGTTTGCGAGTTCATTACCGTGCTGATTCCAGTGAGCTGTGTGAGGTTCTGACGCCGTTCTTTCATCGACGCCAACGGGAAGCTGTTCCCGGTGAATGCTGGTTCATCTCCCTTGACGTATACCACCGCATCAGGTGCCGCGCCGTCAATGAAAGAAGATCGCGCGCTACTGCGAAAGTCGAGGTGCTGTGGGAGGAGCTAAGAAAACTCAACACGAATCTGCGTTTATTGGTAGCCCGCCGCAGGCTGTATTCGTTGAATGGCAACGAAGGCTAGTTCGGAAGTTGCCAATTACTTGGCACTTGTGGGTTTGAATCTATTGCGAAGGTTGTCCTGATCGACTCGATAATCTGGTGCACGCACACGACGGTGACCACCGCCACAGTAAAGTCGCAGGCATCGCTTATCTCATCCGAGACTTCCAATCGATCAATGGCACGTCTTGCTAGGCCCCCAGCAACCACAACTTTGGGCTCGTAGAATGCTAGGAATCGAGACGGATACGTCTGCACAAAGCTTACCAAGGCCACTGCGATTTCAGACGGTAGCATCAGCGCCAACACTGAAGCCACTAGGGTGATCTTGAGGCAGCTGGAGACACCAAAGTCACGAAGCACGGGTCTGTCTCTGGTATATCGAGCATTTCCCGCTGCATTTTTGCTTCGAGAGGATGCCAGCTTGCAGCGCATGCGGCTCATGTCGACTTGAGCGAGCGTTCGAAGAATGGAGCTCATGCAAAAATTACCTTCTCCAGCCAAAAATGGCCACAGAACTGACTTGCGAAACCCCAGCACCAGAGAAAACGTGCACGAAAAGGATATGCCTGGTGGTTTGGTATCTCTCCAAATTGATGCAGGATATCGTCGATGAAGCCGCGTGGATGTAAAACGATGTGGTACACCCAAAAGATACAGTATTCCTTACAGAGAAGATGGCCGCTCTTGGGAGTTCCTTGAAGGAAGCTCTCACGGCTCAAGCGCAGGCACACGGGAGCGGTAGGGCAGTTGACAGTTGCTTGAAAGATCTGCAGGATCAGCTGCAGGACTTCGAGAGCGAGCGCCGTCTGCTTGTCAAGTTAGCCGCCACGGGCCGAGCTGTAGTGGATGTTCAACGGACGCTCGATACCGCATTGGAGATACTGAACCTCCGAGGAACCCCTACAGACCTCTTGTGGCACAATACTTTCCAGATGGAGAGGAATGAGTGGATGAACGATTGCAATGCTCTACTTAGGAGTCCAGGTGGGTTGAGACTGGAAATGGGAGACTGGAATCAAAGAATGGAAATTTTGACGCTCTTGCGGGACGGAGTCGAGCGATACGGCAATACCTTGAACCCGGAGGAGCTCGATGTGATGTCCGCGGTGTTTGACGCCGTCGTCGAAAGTTCTGGCGTCGTTGTTGCGGGACTTCCGAGTTGGTTCGCGGCGTCCAAGCGCGAATGGTTCGGTGCCAATATATCTGCATTTAGTGGAGATGAAGAGAAGTGCTTGCGTGAAGTGGGGCTTTGGGCAGATCTCCATCATCCGAATGTGCGAAAGTTGTACGGCGCTTGCCATGTTGGCAAGGCTTTTGTGATCCACGAATGGAGTGGAGCGGTCGATATCTGGTGGTCAACGTGGAAAAAGTTCGCGGAAATTGCTCGTGGACTGGAGTATGTGCATGACCGTGGGCTTGTGCATCACCACTTCAGTGATCTGCTCCAATCGACAGAAACCCGAGGCATTCTGAGCGGCGTGGGTCTTGTGCGTCAGAAAGAAGGGCATCGCGGCAAAAGAGATCATCAGCACTCTCGTAAGAGACCAGAACTGTCGGTCTCGGAGGATATTCGTGCACTTGGGCTATCAATCTTCGTATTGCTTGCTAAATGGCGCAAAACTGCTCACTCGAAGCTGCCAGCTTACGTTCGCGAAAAAGCGTCGCGGCTCCTGTCATCCTTTTCGTCGAGTAGCCTTCCATTGTTGAGACCAGACTTCATTACGAAATCTGAATGGGATTTGCTGACTCAGTTGTGTGCTTTCGATACGACGAGGGGGATGGACATTAAGGAGGTGATCTACCGGATGAGCTTAATAGCTCTGGAAAGCAAACACCCGTCCGAATTGTTGTCCAAAGCTCTCGCTCTGGAAAACAAAGAGAACGAGTCTAAGGATGCCGACGAGAGAAACCCAAACGGAAAATCTGCCGTGACAGTGGCAGATTTAGGCTCTTTCGTGATAAGTACACTGGATCAAACGCTCAGTGCGACGCTTGACGAAGCTGAGCAATCATCCAATGAACTCGAGGATTTGAGCGAGGTGAATGGACCCGTACTTGCACGGCTTAGAGACGTGTACAGCCAGCTTGAAGCCGTCCAAGACCCACTGCCTGCAGCTGTCGTGGAGGACTACAGTTTGGTTCTGGTCCGCTTTCATGAAAGCCTTGACCGTCGGCTCTATGGAGGTGACAGCTCCGTGGCGAGTATGTGTGCGTCTCGCTCCATTGCTAACAAGAACTACGGGATCCACTACGACATTGATCGATTGCTGCAGAGCTCCATCCTTCTCAAAAGTACGGCAGCTGTACATTCCTGGCAACCACAATTTCAGAAGGCCCAGAAAGATCATCTCAAGAATCTGGAGATGTCGCTAACAGACCCCTTATCAGTTGTGAGCGAGCTTGATACGGAGGTGGATAAGGCGGAGGCTGTCGCTCTACTACAGTTCGAAGCACATAGTCTGGCGAATGATCTGGAGACCAACACAATTGATAGCGTCTCACGTGATAGGAGCTGTGGAGGCACTGGTTTGGTACCGAGATGGTTCATACCACCCTACCAAGTGGAGCTCGGGCGGCTCATTGCAGCTGGATCATTCGGAGCTGCGTACGAGGGAAAGTGGCTTGGCGCTGATGTGGTCGTGAAACTGGTTTTGACGGATCAAAATGATGCCGAGAACCAAAAGCAGTTTTTGCGTGAAGCGGATCTATGGTTTTCTCTTGCGGATCCTCACCTGGTAAAGCTGTACGGAGCCTGCCACGTTGGACAACCGTTTTTCGTGTGCGAACACGCAGAGTTGGGGACAGCTTTCGAAATTCGGAAGAAAACACCGCAAAATCCGTGGCTTCTGCTTTGGGGGGCAGCTCAGGGTTTGCAGCATCTTCACGATCACGGAATCGTTCACGGTGATCTGAAAGGGAACAACATCGTTGCTGGCCTTCGAGAAGTGAAGCTTTGTGACTTTGGTTTAAGCTGTATAACGTCCGATCTCGAGGGCGAGCGTGCGGACGGCGACGTTGAAGCCCTAGGGGCTATTCGCTGGAAGGCGCCGGAGTGTTTGCTTGGCTCCCACCCGACCTTCGCATCCGACATCTATTCGCTTGGCATGTGCATCATTGAAGCGGTAACAGAACAATACCCATGGGGGAACTCAATCATGGATACGGTTGTAAAGTTGAAGATTACCCAAGAAAAACTGCTACCGCCTCGTCCTCCAAACTTCCGTGATGCTCAGTGGGAGCTTGTGACTCGGATGTGCTGCTTTGAACCGGAGAAACGGATCAAAATTTCCGCTGTTGTCAAGTCTCTCTACGAATTAGTCTAGCTGAAAAAAAATCCATAAAACAAGTTGAAATATTGGATACACTACAAATAAATAAAGTTCCGTCGATAGCTTAACGCTCCATGCGATTAACTGCAAGCTGCTTCACCGCTCAGAAGCCACATCCCTCATAACCAATGCAGTCACAACATTGTTTTGTACTGCATCGAGCCAAGTCTTATTTTATAATAAAAATTTAACCGCTGCAATTAGCCTTTATTGTTCAGATTGCCTGTGGAACTGCAGCTGGAATCACAAGAGCTATCGGAGGCGATGATGCTGCATTGTCTTCGCCTACTTTGAGAATCATGCGCTTCTCTTCTTCGTTGTACAGCGCTGACAGCGGTGTGGGTACATCGCGCTCAGCGGGTGCCGATACGTCCGACGTTGGCGTAGGTTGAGCAATTAATACTGTGACACACGGGCCTTCATGCGGTGACGTTTGTGTTTGTGGTGCGACTTCAGTCAGAGCTGCTGTCGGTGCTTCCGGTCCGTTCGCTTCTGGCCCAGTTTTCAAGCTGGGAGCTGTTTGTCCCGGTGATTCTGGTTTCGTAACTTCTCCGGAAATTCCAGTTTTTGAAGCGGCAGTGATGGCATCGGTGGAGGATTTCCGGTCTCGATGATGCTTCGTATCCGTCGGCGTATCTTCTTGGGTCTGGTTGTGGCCTCCCTCCCCGTACAACATCGCCGCAAGCATCGGCGACGGGCCCATATCAATCGCTGGTGGAGGTTGGTACTGCTCTTCCCAAACTGTTTGGATTGGCAAAAGCACCGCTAAACGGAAGACTTTCCAGCGCTCGAATGCTGAGTTTCCCATGAAAAGCTGAGCGGAATGTGCGAACGCACCCGTGAGCGCTTGATCCAACGAGATGGCGACATCCAAGAAGGCAGGAGGCGGTGCCGTCTTGTTGACTTGCGAAGTCTCCGCATCTTGCTGAGGTTCCGATGTCCAGCCGAAAGCTTGTAACACAAAGTCAAGAGCTCCGCCTAGCAGCAAGTGAAGTCGCAGCGGGTCGGTGGGAGAGCGAAACGCTGGTAATTCCTTGCCGAACATGTAAGGCGAGTCTTCAAGCGCGACGATAAACAGCCGAGCAATAGCGCAATGCAAGATTGACGCTTTGGGGAATCGTGTGATCAATTCTAGGAGTGCATCAAGTGTACGTGTACGAATCACGAGCGTATCAGCCACAGTACACGATACGTTCAGTACTGGAAGCATGATGTACACGAGCTGGACATGTGTAGGCTTGAAGCGCCACTGCAGCGATGAAGCTTCAGGTGAAGCCGGCGAAAAGAACGTCAGCAATGTGGGCAGATGCGAAAGAAAGACGTTCCAGATCAACGGCAAGTCTTCGTGTGGGCTGCCTTGTGTACACGCATTCGCCACGGCATCCTCGTTTTCTCCATTGCTCGGTTGACCATTTGGATCGCCAGCGTCTTGGGCAGCCACCGCAACGCTTGCTCTTGCAAAAGCTGCTTTCGTCACGCACCCGCATTGTGTTTGTTGCAGTAGAGAGTTGAGGACTTTCAAAGTGTAGGCTTCATTCGCGAAGGATGTCGGGAGTTCGCGTAAGTCACTCAAAGCTGCCTGGATCAACTGCTCGGCACTCGGTCCGGACTCGCTAAGCGACAAAATCATGGCAAAACCCAAACTTCCTTCGCGCTTTTCATGGATGAGATCAGTGAGCAAGTCGCAAGTGAAGACCATGCGGGAGAACCGAACCGTCTCAACGTCGTTGGCCACTCGTAGGTGAAGTCTTTCCGACACTCGATCACGGATGTTTTGGACGGGTTTCATGGGCGAAAGCTGCAGCAACGAAAGGCCTACAAGCGTCTCCACTTCAGGCTCAGCATCTGCGCCGGCCAGTTCGTTGCATAAGCGCACCATGATATCCCGCAGCGGCTCGTAAAATACCAGCAACAGGAGCGACTCCAAGAAGGTTTTCTGCTGTCGAATGCTGCCATCGAAAAGACTCATGAACATTTGAGACGAGTACTGGTCCATGAATCCCGTGAGGAACCTTGAGAACGCTTCAAGTGTCATGGTGTCACGCGAGTTGAACTCTGCAAGAGTACGAGCTACTAAAGCGCGAGGCTCGCCCTTTAATGCACTGAGCGCTGCCAGTAGTTGGTGGGAAAAGCCCGAGCCGCAAAGCACCCAATGCGCTCGAAATGCAGTGGCATACTCTTCGTAGGACGGAGGTTCTCCCGGCTCTCGAGCTGCTGCAGCTGTTGCTTTTGCTGTCAGTGTCGGTTCTTCAAGCATGGAGCTGATCAAACACGTGACTGGGTTGAACAAACCCGTTAGTTTAACGTTCACAAAGGCGAAGGAGAAGAAGTTTTTTTCGAGTTCTTACGGTTGTCTGGGGCCATGAGGAACTCGAGCACGGGCAAGTACTCGTCCGAGAGGATCGTGACTTCGCCCAACACCGTGACCATGTCCTCTTGATGGAGCGCATCGGCCACGCTACGCAGCGCCAGGATTTCAGCCAAGCGCTCTTTCATCGTGCCCAGTGGTGGAATGAATATAGACGAGAGTGAGGACTGCAGCAACGACCACCAAAGCTAAAAGCAGCGCCAACTTCCCACGTCGACGAGAATGGCCACAAAACCACAAAAAGGAGCCAACAGTTGAACAAGAAACGAAATGAGGAGCTTACCGGCTTCGAGTTGACCAACAGAGATCGATTGCAGACTAGAAAATATATTTACAACAAAAGCCAAATTCTACTGTGCATTTGTCCGAAAATGGTACAATATAAGTTGTAGTTTTCAACAGGCAATGCTCGGCAAACCCTTCGTGGTTGAAGTCACTCCTCCTTGTGGAGCAGTTCGAGTTGTCGAGCCTATCCTATAGCTATCCTTCGGTCTCACTTAAAGTGAGTCACTTTCAATCCAGCCACCAAGTGCACAAGCGACCGACGTCTTCTGGACTCCATGGAAAAAACCTTCACGAACGCCAACTGGTCTGCGCACGCCAAGGCGTACAGCAACGTCTTCGGCTCCTTGACAGCTCGCTGGGCAGCGGATTCGTTGCAAATCGTGCACCACGAGATCCTCCAGCAGCTCCAGCAGCACGAAAGCAAAGGGTTAACCCTTCCGCTCCACTTTTTGGACGTTGGATGCGGCCCTGGAGTGCTGAGCTTCGAGTTTGCGCGTCGCTTCCTTACTTCTCCAGTGGCGATCCAAGTCACCGCCTCGGATCTGTCGGAAGGAATGCTGCAGCAGCTGAATGACAAGTTGAACGAGGACCCCACGTTGACTCCGTTCGCTGAGAAGTTCACCACTTTGCAAGCTGACGGGATGGTACTGGACCAAGTCCCCGACGCGTCGGTGGATGTGGTGGGCTCCAATTTCGGCTTGGGCATCTTTCCCGACCGCTCCAAAGGGTGGATGACAGCGCATCGCGTGTTGAAAGACGACGGGTTGTTGGTCGTCACTGCGTGGGACGAAAAGAGCTCGCAGATCGCGTGGTTCGACGCCGTGACGGACATTTTCAACGCCAAAGGAGGCGCAGGAGAGTCGCTCGGCCACCCGTCGTTGATCGCAGCGACGGACCGAGAAAGGGTCATGAAGGAGCTGCAGACGGCCGGGTTTAAGGACGTCACGGCGTTCCGCACGACACACACGATCGTGTTTGATGACCCGAACGCCATGCTGCAGGCGAACATGAGTAACCCGTTCGCTGCGAAGTTCTTGGAGCGATTGACGAAGGAGGAGATGGTGCAGACGCTGACGGAGCTCATGGAGAAGGACGCGCAAGAGAACTTCTATCAGGAAGGGGGAGCTTCCAAGACGGACAGTGCGGATCCCTTCACGGATGGACGTCCGCGTTTGATCCCGTTCTCGGCCTACACGCTCGTTGCACGCAAGTAAGCTGGCTCGTTGGAGCGGACTTGAACAGGTAAGCGATCAAGTAGCCTGAGCTAAAGGCGGTGAGTGCCAGTGAAGCAATCAAACTGCGTTCCTGGTTCCAAAGCTGATTGTTACGTGTAAGCCGAGATAGTTCTTCTATAAAGCAGCTTCCACACGCCTAACCGTTCAGTTTTGCAGCGACTTTCGCAGTCGCTTGTTCAGCGAAGGCTCTTGCAACAAGCACTTTACCGCTTGCTACAACGCGCGTGTGGCTCTGAGCGCTGCGCTGAGAGATCCAGCGAGAACGGACACCAATCGACAGAATTTGTAATGTCTTGACAGGGATCAAGGCAGCCGGCATGAGGCCTTCGAGCCTACGTTATTGTGCCACGAACAACTAAGCGTGCGGGCGAACCACGAAGAAGTCGAAGGGCATTCTTGAACAGCTTCCCCAGATGCCGCCGTCCTAATTAGCGCCGACTCAAGCTTTGCCCTCCCTCGGATCACGTTGACGGAGTCAAGACGCCAACCATTCAGGCGTACAAACAGCTATGAAGCATTCGCGGTGTATCGGCCTTCTCGTCACAATTCTTGCAGTATGTCTACTATTCTCAACCGTATCCGCGACGGAGGACGCCTCCAGCGCTCTCGTGAAGGCGTATTACCAGATCTACTGGTACCAAGTAAGCCAGCAGCTCTCGATCAGGCCGCACGAAGAGGTAGTCGACGCAATTCAAGACATTCCTGATGAAATCACGGCCAAACTCCTACGTTTTGGACTGGCTTTTGACTCCCTCCCGGAGCTGCTTCAGCGAGCTTTGATTTGGGACAGCGGGTATGCGCTTGGCGACGATGGAGCGCTGACAGAAGTCTACACACGGTGTGATTCCAACAGTTCTGGAGCAACAATGGAAGATCTCGCAATCGACGCCAAGAAAATAATGAACGCGGGATGCGACGTTCAAAAGTGCCCAACGAACAGCACCACGTCTATTTCTTGGAGCTTTTCCTCTAGCTGCGGACCTACCGAGATCGATGATATCGTACAATGCGCATGTTCATCAGTGACATCGCAAGCCAAGGAGGCCCCAGTATGGGCCACTGGTGAGCTTTTAACAGCTTTCACAAACATCAGCAGGATCCCAGAGACGTTGGTACGTCGTCATACCTGGAGTGACAGTACTGCCGGTCGCTCAGCCATTTTATTCGCCATTCACACCAGCAAAGAGCTGTTTGACGAGCAGTATTTGGGCTTGTGTTCATCGCAAACCTCACCTTCTTCACTTACAATCCCATGCATCAAGTACCAAGCTTCAGACGCTCGCTGGTGTCGACCGAGGGGTTCTTCCCTCATGACGACGTGGCTGAATGAATACATCGATGCGCTGGCTCAGAATCGCAACTCTTCATCGTCAGAATCAAGCAGCTTCAGCTCAAGTCAGAGTCTCAGTCTCGACACGAACGGGGGGAAGGTATTAGCAGATACCAATGCGACCCGGTTACAGCACGATGAGATCACTCCTGGAAGCTGGAAACACACCATTCCAGTGTTGATCGTGGGCGCTGCAGCGCTGATCGTGACGGGCATTGCCGTGTTTATTTATCTGCGACGCCGTTCCGACCAGCGAAAGCAGGAACTGCAGAATTCGGCAGCGAATCAGCTCAGTTTGAGCAGTTCGACCAGCAGTAACAGGGGTGTAAACCCTACCAGAAAGCCGCGCAGTAACCCGCTGATCGACAGACAAGACGCGTTTGGCAATCCCCACACGATGCACGATTTCCTGACAATGTTGTCGGCGTCGCCGTCAGCGTGGGAATCTTCTCCTCTCTCGTTGTCGCTAGCGCTGACTGCCGAAAGCCTGGCGTCTGGAAGCCCGAAACAGGACGAGAGTGGCGTTCTCAAAGCTTTGACGGACGACCCACACCTCAAGCGAGCGCAGATCCCTTTCGACCTGCTTCAATTCCATCATCTCATCGCTCGAGGACCCCGGAGTGAAGTGTGGCTTTGTATACTACGGGATCGCTGCGTTGCTATCAAGAGATTGCACAAAGAACACCGGAAGAACTTGAGTGAAATCAGGGGCTTCGTCAAGACCATCAGGCTCAGTGCAGCGCTGCATCATCCAAGTATACTGAGCTTTGTAGGTGTTGCGTGGAGCTCGTTACAGAATCTGTGTCTTGTGACCGAGTACCTGGAGCTGGGCGATCTTCAAGAGTATCTACGTCAGTCTAATCCAAGTCGCGATCAAAGCGAAACTTTCGAGGACTTCATGTGCTTCTCGTTATCCTGGAAACGCGACAAGTTGCAGCTTTTGCTGGACATCACTCGAGGCGTGGACTATCTTCACCAACACCGAGTTCTTCACGGCGATTTGAAGGCGAAGAACGTCCTGCTTTCTTCCGAGTTGGACGCCAAGTTGACGGGGTTTGGCTCAAGACATCACCGTAGCTTGGATGTCTCGAATGGCTCGCAACACAATGCCAACGTGGAGTCACCGTTTTGGACAGCGCCGGAGGTTTTGGCGGGAGGGAAGCAGTCTAGGAAAGCTGACATCTACTCGCTTGGCATCGTGATAGCTGAGCTTGACACGCATCGGTCTCCCTACGCCAACACAGTCACGGCCCGGGGCAATCGCATGTCGCCACTGCAAATTCTCCAGCACATTATATCTGGAGACTTGAAGCCGTCACTTTCGTCTAGTTGCCCTGGCGAGATTATCGGCTTGGCCGAGTGGTGTCTTCACCGCGATCCAACCTGTCGGCCGAGCGCACGGGAAGTTGTGCAGGCCGTTCGAAGCATTCCAGGGTTCAACCTGGACGAGTTCAGCCTGTAGATGGTTTCTCGATTGGAACGGTGGGTCTGCAATATATATATTTATTAAGAAAACAACACAGAAGACTACGGTTCGCTCAAACAACAGGTCGCAATAGTTCAGGAAATGATGATTCCGCAAGGTATACATGCTCGTTCTACCACTTTGTTCTTGCGAAGGTTTGTTTTCTTTCTCTTCACCCCTTGAGCCTGTGTGCTGTTGGGCTGTACCGCTCCGAATTTTGCCTTCTCTCAACGGAAGCTAGCTAAGTTTTTTGTAAATCGAACGCCAGGTTTTCCGTATGTTGCTAATTTCAAATCTTTCAAGTTTTTGTTTTGGAAGTGAATCATTAGCATATTGACAAGCGCCTCAATAAAAACAATTAACCCCTTCAGGAAGCTCCAATGACGGCACGCACAATGCCCGGCTAGGGAGATTCGTTTCCAGGTCTTGAAAAGTGCCCAAGTTGACCGTTAGCCGAGGTAGCTACACGATCGCTGCAGCAAAATCTCTTATACTTCGAAGTCCATGTGCACATCATCCGAACGTGGCTCTCACTGGCCTACGAATCAACTCAATTTCCCAGATATTGAACCCAAGCGGTCTGGCTGTTCAAATATCAGCTTCGTCCTCATTAAAAACACACTCTTGACGACGAACCTCACAATACCTACAGCATGTAAGAAGCGTTTTCACCGTTGGTTCTATCACTACCAAGCGTCCGCAGCAAGTGTATTCGTTCACGATGAAAACAGATCAGCAACACGGTGTTCCACCTCTATCCAGACAAGGGTCCACTAAGGGTACGATGTACTCGGCCAATCGACCGCACGAAGAGCTTTGATCAACTCAATCGAGACAACCGTCGACACCAATCGGAGGCAGTAAGGTGAAGAGAGCCACGCCATGCTCGCAGGACGCAGGTGATGTTCTCGTCACGACAGACAAGTCGGCTCGGCTGTCCGACCTGGGCCGACAGCTCACCTCTCGAACCGCATCGCGCCCCTTCGTTATCTCTTTTCACAGGTCCAACTCCCCTCTTCAAATCGATATTCTAGATGGTTAGGGTTGAAAGGTGGTGCCACTTACAAAAACCAAGTCATCGTCGATCCGGACTTATCCCGTCCTCCAATCACAAGCCGTCATTCTCAAGTTGCAGTAGCGATACGCGCTCAGGCATTCTTCATCGGAGCTCCTCGACCACACGCTGTGCCAGCGCCTTCAGCCAAGCCATTCAAGCTCAATTCTCTGGCCGTAGCAATGCGTGTGCCCAACGGTTCGAACCTGAGTCGCCTGCGATGGCTGTTGCAGTTCCAGGCTCCGGGGATTCTGGCTCTGCATCCGTGGGGACTTTTGGCAGCACTGTTACGGTCGCCCAGTCGCCTTTTAGACGGCGTCACGGCTTCTCACCACCGGTACTTGGACCGTGTGGCCGCTGCAGTGACGCAGAACCCAGTTTTGTTTCCCAACGGGTTCTTCTCGGACGGATGGGGGGATCTCAATACGCCCAAGCGGATCCGTGAGCTGCTGCAGAGTCGTCGCATGAACGACGTGGTGACGCTACAAGACGGGGAGCCCAATTGGGGAAAAGTTCGGGAGCTTTCAGTCGCCAAAGTGGCGCTGAGAGAAGGCATGTTCAAGAGCACGTTGGGCAATGCAGAGAAGTTACTGCCGGAAGAAAGTCTGGACGCATTCTGTGAATTGGTGACGCCGCTGGACTGGGAAGGGGAAGGTGCCGGTATTCCACAGGGGAGGAGAGATAGACCTCTTGTGGGTACGTGAGCGTGAAGTGGGGTAGATTTCTGTGAATAACGGGTGAATAACGGTGAGCTGTCAACGTAGTGCTGCTGCCGGGAACGGGGGAGCACGGATTCCTGCATCGAAGGACGTCGGTTGCCATTCCACTCGCCAAGGAAGGAATTGCCACTTTGGTACGTTCCCAACTGAATGCTGATGGGATTATTGCTTGGAGTCCTTGACTTTGTATTGTATTTATTGTAGATTCTTGAAGGACCGTTTTACGGGAAGCGCAAGCCACCTCAGCAAAAAGGATCAAAACTGCGAAGGTGAGGCTCACCACTTCTCGATTTATGATGTTAGAACCATTGAGTTATCGTTGTTTGTTTGGTATCGCAGAGTCAGCGATCTACCCATTCTGGGCCAAGCTACGATCGAGGAGGCCAAGTCACTGCTGGAACACTTCCGTGACTATCACGGATTCTCCCAATTAGTCGTCGCTGGTAGCAGCATGGGCGGCCTGCACGCTGCTATGGTCGCGTCAGTGTTTCCTGGAGATGTAGGCGCCACCGCCTGGCTAGCTCCTCCTTCAGCTGTTCCTGTCTTCGCAGACGGGTTGTTATCTGGATCCTGCAACTGGCGTTCGCTGTACAAACAACACGAGCTGCANCTGTTACGGTCGCCCAGTCGCCTTTTAGACGGCGTCACGGCTTCTCACCACCGGTACTTGGACCGTGTGGCCGCTGCAGTGACGCAGAACCCAGTTTTGTTTCCCAACGGGTTCTTCTCGGACGGATGGGGGGATCTCAATACGCCCAAGCGGATCCGTGAGCTGCTGCAGAGTCGTCGCATGAACGACGTGGTGACGCTACAAGACGGGGAGCCCAATTGGGGAAAAGTTCGGGAGCTTTCAGTCGCCAAAGTGGCGCTGAGAGAAGGCATGTTCAAGAGCACGTTGGGCAATGCAGAGAAGTTACTGCCGGAAGAAAGTCTGGACGCATTCTGTGAATTGGTGACGCCGCTGGACTGGGAAGGGGAAGGTGCCGGTATTCCACAGGGGAGGAGAGATAGACCTCTTGTGGGTACGTGAGCGTGAAGTGGGGTAGATTTCTGTGAATAACGGGTGAATAACGGTGAGCTGTCAACGTAGTGCTGCTGCCGGGAACGGGGGAGCACGGATTCCTGCATCGAAGGACGTCAGTTGCCATTCCACTCGCCAAGGAAGGAATTGCCACTTTAGTACGTTCCCAACTGAATGCTGATGGGATTATTGCTTGGAGTCCTTGACATTGTATTTTTTTATTATTTGTATTTATTGTAGATTCTTGAAGGACCGTTTTACGGGAAGCGCAAGCCACCTCAGCAAAAAGGATCAAAACTGCGAAGGTGAGGCTCACCACTTCTCGATTTATGATGTTAGAACCATTGAGTTATCGTTGTTTGTTTGGTATCGCAGAGTCAGCGATCTACCCATTCTGGGCCAAGCTACGATCGAGGAGGCCAAGTCACTGCTGGAACACTTCCGTGACTATCACGGATTCTCCCAATTAGTCGTCGCTGGTAGCAGCATGGGCGGCCTGCACGCTGCTATGGTCGCGTCAGTGTTTCCTGGAGATGTAGGCGCCACCGCCTGGCTAGCTCCTCCTTCAGCTGTTCCTGTCTTCGCAGACGGGTTGTTATCTGGATCCTGCAACTGGCGTTCGCTGTACAAACAACACGAGCTGCAGATGCTGGATAAAATGCTCGCTGGACATGCCGTGGCGGACTCTTACGCAAAACTGTCCAATGCCGTTGCAGACGCTGAAAAGGAAAGAGCGGAAGCATCCGAATCGGAGCAGGATCCAGTCCAAGAGGCCAAGAAGCGCATGCGGATGTTCCTCTCGATCACAAATATCGACAATTTCCTGCCTCCTCGCCGATCCGACGCAGTGGTGTTCGTCTACGGGACTGAAGACGAGTACATCGGCTTCACAGAGCCACAATGGGAGGTAAGTTAGCAGCTCGTTTACACCGGTCGCAGTGCTGAGGTATCTGACGTACTTATTCCCTTTTGTTTATCGTTCGTAGCGCATGCGCCATCAGTGGAAACCGGCACACTTCCGAACGATCAAGACGGGCCACGTCAGCGGAATTTTGCTGGAGCAAGAAGCCTACCGCAAGACGATTTTGGAGGTTGTCGGCCTGTTGAAAGAGCGAGATGCAACAGCGGAGTCCTCGTCTGAAGCTGTTGCCACCACCGCCTGAGAAGTCCCAGCCCACCAAGTACAACGAAATGACAAGTAATATTGGCACACCTCCGCGCATTAGCGGCGAATGACTGAATGACAGGTCCAAAGCTAGCCACCAAGTGCCGACTGAAACACCGAAAAAGGTATTCGAACACGTTTTCCCTTTCACTTGGTCGTACCTGATCGTGTACGCAGCCTTGCCTTACTCGTGAAGACAGCAAACGATAATGTCCTGATACGTGCTCATGACGGTGCGGAGTTCTCCTCGAGAAAGATTCTCACGCCACATGATCTCTTCGAGGTGGTGCTCGCCGTGGAAATATACGCAAAGCCGCTTGAAAAGTGCGAACACCGGATTGGGCTTGGCGATTTTGGCCAAGTACGCACGCTCTTGATCTGTGAAAAGAAGTTGACTTGCCACGCTCATCACCTGTGCCATTGGCACGTTATTTTCCCCTCGTCCTTCTGCAGGGTTCTCGTCTGGGGAGGCTAACGGTGCCGGCGGGGGTGACGGCAACGCCATCGTACCTGGATTCATCGGAGGCGTCGGTGCTATTGGCAAACTGCCAGGCGCACTAGTATTGGTAACGCTACTGCTTACGCGTTGGCGACGAAGACTGGACGCCATGAGAGCAGGCGAAGCGCTCCCAACTGAAGACGCGCCTCCATTACCAAGCTCAGCGGCGTAGTCTCCATCAGACGGAATCATGAAGTAAATGTAGCGGTGGAGCTGTACAATAAAGCGCTGCTGAAGAAGCCAAACCAAGATGTGGATGTACTCGGTCTTCTTCGCCGTAGAGAGCGTCTTCATGTACTCTCCAATACGGCGAGACCCCGAGAACGTCGACAACACCTCGCCGAGCTCGTACGGCGCGAACTTGCGCCGGAATTCCTGTGCCATTGGCGAAGTGATGTGCAGATCCGCCTTGGCATTAACTTGATAGATGTTGTACAGGGTGATGGCGTCAACGATACGTCCGAATCCCCAATAGACGAGATGCGCCGCCAGTCGAAACACTTGGTGAATCGGAACGCCAGTCTCGAGCGCAATATCCTGGAAGCTCTTGAGCGGATTCACAGCCTCCACCAGATCTCGTAGTTGTCGCGCATGATCTGCAGGCAACTTGTTGAGAATATCATCCTTGTCGGTCAGTAGCAGGAGCGTGTGGTACGGCCGCAAACTCGCCATCCTGACGGTAACAGCATCCGTCAGCGTTAGGGAAAGCTTCACCCATCCATTCAGCACTACGTGAGCAGCGCCAGACTCTTCCAACCCATGGAAAACGCGCTTCAAGTCATTAGCCAGCACACTTTTCCCAAGAGAAACGTCGATCAGCGTCTGAGGATCCACCTCCACAGTCGACGAGCCATTCTCCGCGTCCTTACGGTGGTGATGATGGTGCATGAGGCTGGATCCGCTTGTCGCGCCTCCACCTCCTCCTGCATTGCTGGTGATACTGCTGCCGCTTGTCGCCCCTGCAGCAACCGCTGCCGTCACGCTATTGCCACTGGTAACTCCAGGAATCCCGGAATTGTTGTTCCCTGCGTTGCGCTCACTTTGAGCGAGTTCGTCTCTCAATTGCAGTAATTCCCGCACTTCTTTCGACACGAAACCCACTCTCAACTCTTCATGCAAAAGGCCATTGGAAAGCTGTGCGGCCACCGTGTGGAAAGCTTGAGCAGAGCTCCTCCTTCTTGCCAGAAGTTCCTCTTCATCTGCCTGTTGCAATGGTAAAGATTGCGTATCAAAAGTCCCGTCCATGGCTTCAGTCCTTCTTGACGCTTGTGGAGGACGGTCTTCCAGTGCGAAAATGATGTTGAACATGGTCGTCTCCGTCCCAGTCGTGCCACTAGAGCCGTTGGTCGATTGCTCGTTAACTGTAGTCGATGCTCCAATAGCCGATGTTGACCCATTCCCCGCCGTAGAAGCTCCGTCCACCGGCACAGCAGCTGGAAGACGACGTGATACTAGCACTGGATGACTCACGAAGCGTAGATCATCCACCACGAGCTCGAAACTCGCATTACAGAGCGCGTTCTTTGGTCGGAAAAGCTTGGCTAGTAGCGGGGCCGGGAGCGTGTGGAAACTCGACGCATTCTCGCTGGGGGGAGCGGGGTACCTGAAGGCTAAGTTGCAGCCCTTGCTGATGTCGTCCACGACGAGCGCCACGCCTAGCAGGCGGCACCCACCGGCGAGTCGGACAACCGAAGCGCCGCTCATAGTAAAGTGCGGCATACACTTGGCGAGCAATCGAATAGATTTGCGATTGGATAAAAGTATAAATGATGTCCACCACACCAGCAATCGACCACCGAACGGATCTTGATCTTGAAGCGACGCAGACCATTGATACGCCAGTCACTGAAGCAAGAGATGGCGCTCCTAGCGACAATTGTGGCGGTGGGAGGGCTGCTGGGGTTCACGTGGTGGCTACTGGCCCACTACAAGGACGCCAAGGTACCGGGGTTGGTACATGGCGCCGTGTTCGCGAGTTGGACGCTTGGGTTTCTAGGACTTCTGCTGCTTCCCATGGACTTGGCCACCAACGGCCTCGTGGCCAGCTCACAGGCTGCTATAGACATTGCACAGGAAAAAGAGACGTTCAAGGACTACCTGGGCTGCTGGAGGATGCTGTACTGGCTCACGTTCGTCATGAGTTGGGTGAGTCTACCCTTCCTGGTCGAGTTCCGCCAGAACGGCGAGTTCGAGCTGGACCGGCGCGTCTGGAGCTCCATGCGTCGCCTGCTCTTCCATTGGACCGTGTTGGCTGGGGCTTTGGTTGTGGTGGCGTTGTACCTGATCTTGGTGGACCATTTGTCGCTCTACGGAGTGCTGGGGCTCGCCATGGCGGCCAGCAACACGTACGGACTGCTGTGGGTCATTGCGCTACTGGGCTACGGACTTGTGGAGATCCCGAGGAACTTCTGGATGCGCAGAGTGGATGGTGCAGAGCTACAGAAACTCCACTTCCAGGCTGTGCAGCTGCAAGACGAACGCATGGAGGCGAGGTTCGAGTACGACGACGTGGTCGCAGACGTGCGGGATGCCTACCAGCGCATGATGCAGGCGGAGAGCGACGCCATCATCCTCACAAGTGAAATGCAGTATGTGAAAACGTGTCTGCTGCAGGTTTTGGCGCTGGTGGAGAAGAACAAGCCTGCTTTCAGTAGTTTGGACCCTTCAGGTGATCGCAAACGACCCAGCACAGCAGCATCGTTCACGGACGTCGCGAGCAAAATGAAGCGTGGTAGCAGTAGTTCTCGAGGCTCTCGCAAGGCGCCAATACTACCAGAAACGGTGGAGCTGCATCGTCGAGTACGAAGGACGCAACTGGAGTTACGTCGATGTGATCAAGCCTTTCTGGAGCTCTGCATCAACGTGGACGTACTGCAAGACCGCTCAGCGCAGCGAGCCCTACCAGCGGGTAGTCTTTACCCAGAGACGTCAGCACTCAACCGTCTTCACAATATTTTCCTCGATGCGAGACACCAACTTCGCCGCTGGGTCACGTCTCCTGTAGCGATTGCTTGCGCAGTTGTTACTGGTTTCCTGTCGCTTTGTGTGATGTGGGGTGAGCTCACGATGGGCTGGCACGGGTCCTCGCTCTCCCTGTTCCGGTTCCTGATCGTAGCGGAGGCAGAGGAGACAAGCAGCAGCCTCCGCAGCGCAACGGAGCTCATTTCAGCCATGGTGCTCGTGTATCTAGCACTGTGCTGCTACACTAGCCTCTTCACGCTTCGCTTACCCGGGAAGTACGCGCTTCGTGCCCATGGGAACTCGACCGAGCTGTGTCTGCTGAAGACCTCAATTCATCAGTGTCGTCTCCAATTCGCGTTGGGGCAGAACGCGCTACTGCTGCTTCGTGGTGGAGGCCTCGCAGAAGGCACAGCTTTCAACGCCCTATTAGCAAACACACGCGTCGTGCACGTCTTCGGAAGGGGCTTTGCTGTGTACGCTCCACTCGCGATGATCGCGCTGGCCGTCTTCACGCTAACCAACGGATACGCGCGCGTTATGAGACGACTCGGAATTGATCAGTACGAACAAGTAATCCCTGGAGATTCGTCGCACGCTGCTGCTATCGCCGAAGGAGAACGACTGGTGCAGCAAGGCCTCGAGCGCTTCCGTGTGTTGATCTCGCGCAAGAAGAAAATCTACGAGACCGGAGCTGCCGGTGGCGGATCGTACGGCTTTGCTTCAGCAGCTGATGGGACTCAATCCTTGCTGGTTGACGACGAAGAGCCAGGTTCTAGTGACCGCGAGGTGTAAAGCTACGGGTAAAGGATGTTTCTGTGAAGTACCCTAAAGAGAACATAATTTCTGGTTGTTCGGCTGCTCGGAAGTGCTCGGTGCTGTTGTCTATGACAAGTTTAACTCATTGAGATACAAGTCGCGTCCTAGTAAATCTTCGTGGATGAGCTTGCCGGTCCTCAAAGTGACATCGGATGTCTCACGTGTTGCTTGCTCCTTCATCGTGTCTGTACTGCATTGCTGAACTTCCTGCTTGAACACAGTTGATAATGGCGAGGTAATGTGCTGCATCTGCATGCATTGCCGAAGGAAAGCTTCGCGTTCGCGTCGAACCTTCCCGCTCTCTTGTGGATCTTCTTCGTGCTCGTCTTGGTTGTTGCCTCGTACGGGTGAGACTCGCACTGGCACATCGTCTTGTCTCGCTTTGCATTTCACAAGTTCTTTTTGCAGTAGATCCGAGTGTGTTCGCTCTTGTTGCAGTTGGCTTTTCACGCAGCGCAGCTCCGCGTTGGCCTTGACCGCCGCGAGTTTGTACACTGGCAGCTTGTCGGCAATGCAGACACGAGCAAGTTTGAGTTCCTCCTGTGATTCTTCCAGTTGGCGACGTAGCTCGGCATTTTCTCCCTCGAGCTCTTCAGCCAGTACATCCAACTTGAAGACTTCGTGTGACGCAAAGCGAGAGCTTCGTAGAGCTCCTTGAGCAGCCTCGGCATTAGTTGTAGAGCTTTGAAGTTGTCGCTCGTGAATCGCTTCCACCTCGTCTTTTAGGGACTTTGCCAGCGCTCGTAGGGCCACAATCTCTTCTTCCTGTCTCTGGTGATCAACTAGCACTCGCTCCAGCTGCTCACGAAGTCGTTGGCACTCGGCAACGTGGTCGATACCGCTGCTTTCGTCGCTGCTCCACCGTGTACTGCCTTCTGAAGGCAATTCCGACTTCGTTTTCAAGCCTAAGATGGTTGAGGCTGCACTTCTCGCTAGACGCTTCTTGGTCGTCTTCTTCACTGGATCTCGTGCCGACTTGGAAGCCGCAGTACCTCGAAGTGAAGCTCCAAGTCGAGAACCTTTGGCATCCCCGTTCGTCTTGGAGACAACACGTCGCTTCATCGAACTTGGCCAAGATCGTTGTGTACAAACTCTTCCTGTAAAAATAACTGCTTTCCATCGTGAAGACAGCAACAATTTGCATTGCCAGACATGCAGGAAGAACTCCAGCTGCACCACTTGCCCCGGTACGAGAAGAAGAGGCTGGTAAAGGGATGGCATGCCACACACGCATCATCGAATGTCTCTTCTTCAGGTCAAAGCAACGATAGTATACGATCACTATTTGCTACACCACCTGGGGCTTTGGCGTACGCAAGCCAGCGTTCAGGAACTTGGCGCAGCATAACAGACGCCACCGCTGAAGACCACGATTCCTTCAATCAGCAACAAGAAGAATCACTCCCCAAGACAGTCGGCCAGGTGCAGCAAGCGTATCGTGTCCGTGCACGAAAGCAAGAAGCTCGCGATGCTTCCAATGCGCTGCGAAAGCGAGAAATATTTTTGGACCTGCGAAGAGGGCCGCGATGGCGAGAGCAGGCAAAGACCAAGGACCACGCTCAGCAGTCAACGATTCTCCAAGAAGAAATCAGCGATCATGACGAGGAAGCAGTCGATACATCGCAATACGAAGATGACACCGAGCTCCAGTTGGAGTTGGTGGACCTGCCCGTAGGCCAAGTCGTGACCAACACAGCGTATCGAGACCAAGTGCTGCGACAGATTCGGTGCCAACTTGCCAAAGGCGGGGAAGTCCTCTTGCGAAGCGACTGCACAACCTCAAAAGAGAGCATCAGCAACACTCGACTCATGCTGCAGACACTCTGCACACAGAGCCTTGCCTACTGCACTCGCGATCAAAACGTCGTTCCGGAGACCTTTGGTCTGCTGCAGTCCAGCACGCGTCTAGCCCTGCGCTTGCTTCCTCGACACCAACCGTCAGTGGCCCCGTCGCCAAACACAAACATAACCTCATAGAGATCAAACCCGCTTCTCCTAAGCTGGCAATTTATCGCGTAGTTCACTTGAATTGGTTGAATACAGCCATCTCGAGCTGTTGGTGCTTCATACTCCACTGTGCTTCTCTATATTGTGATCAATCGTCCCAGTCCGAGTCGTCCGACGACGATTTGTCCCAGTCAATATCATCCAAGGCATTGCTCTTAGATGAGTTCCCCGTCGAGTTACGCCGAGGACCTGCTGAAGGTACAATAGCGGTGGCAGGAGTTGCAACACTGCTGCGACGTCGAGCTGCAGCTTCGGTGACGATCTGCCGTTGCGACTTCTGGGCAGTCTGGCGAGTACAATGCTCGCACATCCCATTGGCAAGAAGCAACCGAAAGCCCCACCCCCCACAAACCGAACAGCGTTGCCGCATCTGCGCAGAATCCACAATGAAAGCAAGACGGAGGCGGTTGCAGTGTGCGCAGAAACCATTCTTCTCCACGAGCCCGACGCCAACGCCTTTGCAGCACTCGCACCGGCTCAATTCTGGAGCAGGTTGCTGCCCATACATTCCTCCAAAATTCATATCGTAGCCGTACGCGTTTGCCAGTGCCGATTCAGCGCCGTAGGGCACCAACGCCGACGGCATTACCATCCCTTCCGTCGAAGATGGAGGCGTCTGCGGCACTACTTGATAACCTGGTGGTACCATCCCTGGAGGATACATTGGCATTGACATCGGAGGAGGCTGCATGTACGGATAGTAATATCCATATGGCGAAGGCGGCGGGGGTGGCATCATCGGATACGGATATGGAGGAGGGTACATCCCACCACTAAACGGTGGCTGGCCATTCATAGGGTAGTCTCCAACGGGAAATGATCCGGTGTTTGACCCCTTGCTGCTTGGAGGCTGTTGCTGATCAGAATGTCCGCCTTGGGTCTGTCCACGCTGGCCAGCCTCTTGGTCGTTGTTCTCACCCAAGCTTTGAGCAGCCAACGCCGCTTCCATCTTCGCCATCCGCCTCCTCTCACGTCGAAGCTCTTTCTCTCGTGCTCTGGTCTCTTCTTCGGCTTCAACGCTACCGGCCAAGTGGTCCCTAGGCTCTTCTCCCGATACCGTCGTACGCCGTGGTGAGCTCGACGCTGCTGAATCGTTTAATTTCGCTGCAGCCAACTCTTTTTCACGCTTTTTCCGAGCTCGCCGTTCTTCTCGTGCGCGCTGTTGTTCCTTTTCCGCGGCAACCTCTGCAGCCCCATCGTCACTTTCGGCTGGTACGTGCTCGTCCTCAACGCTTTCCACTGGCGTTACTGGTTCATGGTGGATTGAATGCATTGAGCTGCCGTGCTTGCTTGCTCGAGTGCTGCTGCGCTTCCTGTGCTTAACTCGTTCTGGCGACGACATATCCGAGCTCTCGTCCGCTTCCATCGCACCACTATCGGCCGCACTTGGGCGTCCAGGTAGATCTGACTCGCTAGAATCTGTCTTGCTGATCCGATCGGCGTCATGCTCCGAGTTGCTTTCGCCTTCCTTCTCTTGATTCTTCGCCTTCCTGTCCACCTTCTCCTGACTACGACGGGTCTCTTCATCCTGTCGCTGTTTCCGCTCTTCCTCTCTCTTTTGTTCAAGCGCGAGTTGTTCAGCTCGCTCCTGCTCACGTCGCTGCTCTCGCTCAATTGCAGCTTCCTCCTCCTGTTTCTTGGCCTCCATTTCCGCCTGCATCTGCTGTCGCTTGCGCTCCTCCTCCGCCTGCTCCTGTTCCTTCCAACTCAACACGTTTTCGCTCTCTTTCCGCTCTTTCTCCTTCAATTTCGGTGTAACTCCCTCCTTCTTCTTCATGTTGTTGGCCACCTCGGCCATAAAGTCGTCTCCGGCGATGCTGTCCCTCTTGGTCATCATGTTTTCCTGTCGCTTCTTCCTCAAAAAGCGGAGTCTCTCAGCTGCGCTCATCCCGGCCGTCTCAGCCTCGTATTGCTCCTCTAGGGACTGCGTCTTGGTCTCTTCCTGTGCAGCCACAGGACCTCCTGAATATTCCACTTCTTCTTGTCTTTTAATATGGAGCATGGGCGGGGGTCTCCCCATCATTGGAGCGTTAATAGCGCCCAGTCTTCCCTCCAGCGAGGCTTGCAGCTTCTGAAACATGGCGTTCTTGGGCATGCGCTTGGCTTGAGGCTCGTCATTCACGCTCTTGCGGCTCTCCGGGCGCTTTTTCCTCTCCTTTTTAGGTTTGGGGACCTCATTTAGGTTCTTATCTTCTTCAATTAGGACAGTTTCTTGTTCTAGGACAATGTGCTTGGAGCTTCCTTTAGGACGTCGAGTCTTGCCCTCCTCGCTCTTCTGGCTCGGCAGCTCCCAGCGACTCTCCTTCGTCTCGGTATTGTAATAGTACGGGTGGCCATCGGGGGATGTGAACTGCTGCCACTCGCCGCTCTCCGTGTGCCGCTTGGAGCGCTCTGACGACCGCTTCTTCTTCCTTCGCGCGGCGTCCGGCATAACACCTGCAGTTCCGCTCTGACTTGGCCTCAGTATGCGACGTAATCAATGCTCGTACTTAAACGGGAGATCCCTACGGCTTCAATAGGATAGGAAAGACGAAATGCGAGCACCTCGGCTTCCTTCAAGGAAGGAAGTTCCTTGGGCCTCAAGGAATTTATTAAGCCCCTTCATGAAGATGACTAGCTGCTGCACTATCAGATAAGCTCATGCCAGTTTTTCACGCGCGGTAGAGCTCGAGTCCTCAGAGGCAGGCTTCCAGGCGAGTCCCACAGGATTTTGGCCAATGAACGTGGTCCAATAATTCGCAGTTCGCACAGTTCGAGCATGGCGGAGACGGCAGACAACTATGAGTTGGAATTCGAGGCAGTGGAGGCCTTCCTGAACTCTCTTCGGGAGGAAGACGATGAAAGTCTACCTAAACGGAGGAAGTCTCGCCATAATAAGGCGCGTGAGGAGCGCCAGGCTGAGCTGCAGACGCTGAGGAGCGAAGTGAACGTCCTGGGGTTTACACTGAAGAGACTGCAGGCCATTATTCGTGAATCCCGAATACGAACTTGCTCGACGAGTTCTGTTTATAAAGGCAGCGGTGTGTGGAAAGATGCGTGCATTCGTCAGTTGGAGCGGAGATTGAGGGTCGAGAGGGAGAACGCACACCTGAAGAAGAGAGTGGAGAAGGAAGCGGAAATCGTTGACAAGATAGAGAAGCTGTTATCGGGCCGCCCGACGCTGTGGAATCAGAAGATGATGTACCCTGAGGCTCAAGTCGTTACCAGAAGAGTTGAGATGCCCCCTACAGACGCCATGAGACCCATGGTCGAACTGATCTTCGAGCAGCTTTCTGCCAGTGTTGAAGCAACGTATCACGAGGTGAAGCGGCTGGACGAGGAGTCCAGCTGCAGATTGATGACGAAGCCGACCAATGGGCCTTTGGTGCGTGTTGAGAACGAGGGAGGTCGCATCGATGTGCTTGACTGCACTATTCTACCTTTTGGGATGGTTGAAACAAGTGATGCGTGGTGGCACGAGTGGCACAACTACATCGGGTACGACAGCACAAGCGACGAGGTGAAAGAGATCTTTGGCATGGAAATCAATGATAGCAGGAACAACACTTGTGCGACGTTCTACTCGCAGCAGATTTTGCGTCGCTACGTTGAAGAAGATCGCATCGTCTACGTATGGAGCGCGTACACTGAGCCCTTCGAGTTCCGGAAAACTCGTATCCACGGCGTTTACTACCGCGAACAGTGTCACGTCCTAATCAAACGTGTCGATTCAGCGGAGGACACGGGCGCTCTCTGTTCACGCATGTTGTCCACCGAATCCATAACGCCCGTGTTCATGAACTCAAAGCTGAAGGAGGACACCAAGATTGGGGCACTAACGAAGCTCATCGTGAGGTCGATGCCTCCGTTTATCGTGACTAGAAATGAAGCGATCGAGAGCTCGCTGCTGGACCGAGAACTGCAAAAACGCCGTTGTTTTGCGGGCTGATGTCCAGCATGAACAAACTGGCCGTTCTGCGATAATGGAAACCACCAAGCCTGATGGAGGAACGCGATCAGAAACCTTCTTCGTGGCGACTCGACTTCGAGCAAAGAACCCACTGCAAGCAACTACCACACATCCACGCTTGTCGAGCGTAATGAGATGGCTTAAGATATCCGGCTGGGTCAAGCGCCCTACCGCTCTACTGTAGAGTCGTTGCTGTTGTGTGTTTCCAGTAAATGTATCTGGGACCGTCCCCAATTTTCAATGGCTATCTACTACCATTAAATTGCTGCAGTGCCTGATCTAGCAGCACGGTCTCCACCATTTCGCTAAGCGCCATGATGTTTGAAGACATGGCACTTACCAAAAAGTTGATCAGCGCGACCGTCTTAGGGTCCTCTTTCAGTTTCGGATCTAGAAAGTGAGGGGTGAGCACGTAGCAAGTGGACACGCGTGTAAAACACCCGGACTTTTCCCCGTGGACTCCCTCGCAGCTCCAGTCTTCAGGCTGTACCAGCACGTAATTCTGCTCCAGCAAGTAGACCCCGCCAACCCGCTTGTCGTCGAATCCGAAGGGTTCAACGTAAGCGTCCCATACGAACACCACCCGATCTTCTTCCACGTATCGATGCGAGATCTGCTGGGCGTACGCTGTAGCTGAGGTATTGAAGTCACTCATTTCAAGGCCAAAGCTCTCGGTGATCTCGTTGGCGGCGATGTCTTGGAATCGTTGACCTCTGTAGTTGTGCCAGTTTTCCCACCACGCATCTCCCGTCGAGCGCATATCGAATGGCATGGTTCTACGATCGTAAAACTTCCTCTCGGCGCCCTTCACTCCTCCATCCAGCAGTGAGCTGTGGCGGATCACAGTCATAGGAGCGCATTTCTTGGAATCAAATACACTTCCCACCTTGCGATAACAAACTTCGACCCCAGCTGCCAGTTCCTTGTAGATCAACGCAGCCATGCGTTCAATGTACCCGGCAGGGATATCTGTCCTCCTCGTCCGCTTGGTCGCGTCAGGATCGGAAGCTTGTCGTCTATTGAGCAGTTTTTCAAAACTGTGGGCGAGCTGCTTCTCCTTTTCAAGTTGCTGCTTGAGGCGCACGTTTTCCCGCTCAGTTTCCAATCTCCTATTCAACTGACGTCCACAGATCTCGCGCCATACCGGCGGCACTCCACTCGCAGCATCACAACCTGAACGTTCACTCGTTTTCATCCTCTTGCTCCGAATGGTCTGCAGTCGCTGCAGAGTGAACTGCAGCTGGTCCACCTGCTCATGTAACTCAATTAACTGGAAGCGACGCTCATCTCTCGCCTTATTCGAGTTGACTTTCTTCCGCTTCTTCTTGGGCACTTGATTGACAGTTACAGGCTCTGAGACCGTCAAAACAGACGCCTCCAAGCCCCCGCTGTCATGATCCAGGATACCCCACTGAAGCTCCGGCCCCCACTCAGTCATATCCTCCGAGTCGGGCAGCTGGAGGGCATTTAGGGCCCCAGGGGCCTCGTCCAGCAAGGCCAGCGCCTCCTCTAGCTCCGACGTCATTTTAGCCTCAGATTTTGTATTTTGTGTGGAATGATTAGTGTACACCACACCAATCATAGGTTGGTTGAGTCGATGAGCTCCTCAGGGGAAGCGACCGTGGACTTCCTTGGTCAGGAGCTGCAGCCTCGGGTGGCCTCGACTAGCGAAACAGTGACGTCTGATATGGAGCTCTTGGATACGGACGCGCTGCTGGCGGCGATAGACGACGATCTCGGAGACTTTGGGCTCGACTTGCCTACCCAAGCATCGATTCCTTTGGACCAAGTTGCGGATTCAAGGCATTCATCCAAAGCAACGAATGAGAAGCGAAGGAGACGGAAGAAGCATTTAAACCCGAACAAAGCACGTGACGAGCGGCGTTTTGAAGTGGTTCGGCTGCGTCGGGAGGCAGAGGACTTGGAACTCACGCTCGAGAAACTCAAGACGATTCGGAGGCAGCAGAGACAAGAGGCGAGTGATATGGCCGAAGACGCTCGAGTGGAGGATACGACCGATGTGCCGGCTGTGTGGCAAGAGATCTGCGAGCGTCAACTGGTTCGACGGCTGAAGGTTGAGCAGGAGAACGCCAAGCTGAAGAAACAGTGGGAAGAGGAGAAGCGTGTCGTTAAGAGCATCGAGAAGATGCTCTTTAAACGGATGACTCAAGGTAATGTGGTGAACCCAGAAGTGAGCAAGCACACCAAGAGAACCAACTTGCCGGCGGACTACATCAAGCGCGTCGCGGCATTCATCTTCGACGAGCTTTCTGCCAGCGTGGAGGTATCGTATCGTGAGGTGGAAGACGTGATCGCAGGCACTGGATCTGTACCGACGAACGTGGTGACCCATCAACCGTTACTGCGTGGCGGCGTGAAAGGAATGTACCGCAGAATCTTCGATAAGCGTGTCGTGCCGTTCAACTTACAGGAGACTGGCGACGCGTGGTGGAGGTACTGGCACAACTATCGAGGTCAAAGGATTCACGAAACCATGACTGACGTCGTCACCGAGAGCTTTGGACTTGAAATGACTGACCTCAAGACAAACGCGTCCGCTGCGTCTTATGGGCAGCAAATTCTTCGGCGGCACGTGGAGGAGAACCGCATCGTGTTCGTCTGGAACTGTTACATCGAGCCGTTTTTGTTTGAGAACGAGCCGGTCAGCGGCGTCTACCTGCTCGAGCAAAGCCACGTGTTGATCAAGCCCGAAGATCCCAAATCAACAGCACGCGAGAGTAAGACGGGCGAGTGCTCCACGAGCATCTCGACATGCTACGTCATCACGCCCCATTACTTGGACCCTGGGCTGAAAAACGACCCCAAAACGTCGGCGCTGATCGATTTTTTGGTCAGTGCGCTGTCTGCCAACATCAAAGTGCGCAACGAGACAGTAGAGAACCTCCTACTGGACCAAGCACTGCACAAGCACTACAGCAGCTAAAGTCGTTCTGAAGTTGCAAGAGCCTTCCCACTTCGGTGGTCGTCACCAATAATTGGTATTGTCCGTACAATTATTGTACTGACGTAACATATTTTGCTTAAGTACGATTCAATGCTGTGGGGGCTCAGCAGTCGACACGATGGCACAAGAGTCGCTCGACGACAGCTTCACCTTCCTGGACGATGCAGAAATCGCCCTCGCCGATTCTGGGTCTTTGTCCCTGCTTGGCAGTGATGAATGCGATCCAAATGCGCTCCTGGAAGCGCTGGACGGCGAGATTGGAGCCTTTACCGCTGGAAATGCGACTGTTGCACAGGCAGCTCGTCACCAGAACCTTCAGGAGAAACCCAAGAAGAAGAAAAACAAGAACAAGGCCAGAGATGAGCGCCGCTTCGTGTTGACTCGACTCCGCAGCGAGACCGAAAGACTGGAGTTTACACTCAAGCAGCTTCAGGAGATGCGAAGCAAGCAGAAAACGATGGAAGCTCCAAGTAGAGCGAAGGAGAGCGAGGTGCCGCTAGTATGGCAAGACATCTGCGCTCGTCAGTTGCGCCAACGATTAGAGGCAGAGCGGGAGAATGCGCTCTTGAGAGCTCAGTACACGAGAGAGAAGCAGCTCGTCAAGAGCATCGAGAAGCTGCTATTCAAACGACGGGCCCCGCAGGAAACCCGGGCGAAAGCTCCGAAGCAAGCAAGACGCACCGAGATTCCTGCAGGGTGCATCGCACAAATATCGGCGTTCATCTTCGACGAGCTGGCAGCAGGCGTTGAAATTATGTTCCAGCAAATGGAGCGTCTACGCGAAGCGAACAGCTCCATTCCGACGGTCGAGAGACCACTGCTACGTGGCGGCATCAAAGGGAAAGTGGAGAGGCTCTTTGATAGGAGAGTGCTGCCGTTTCCAATGCACGCAAGTGGCGAGGCATGGTGGCGGAACTGGCACAACCATAGGGGTCGAAGCGTGGAGGAGAGCAACATGGTCGTGGAAACTTTCGGCCTAGAAACGAGTGACACGAACGCGAACGCGTCGGTGGTTTCCTACGGACAGCAGATCTTGAGGCGAGATGTCGACGATCATCGCGTTGTGTTCGCTTGGGATGCTTACATTGAGCCCTTTGTCTTCGACAACGAGCACGTTAGCGGCTTTTACTTTCTGGAGCAGTGCCACGTGTTCATCAAGCCTGAAGACCAAGACCACACGACTGACCGAGGCGAGGCTCCCTCGTGTATGTCGACATGCTATACCATCACGCCTTACGTGGTGGACTTTACGCTGCAAAATGACTCCAAGATCGGTGCCCTTGTCGAGTTCTTCGTGAGCTCCATGTTCGCCACGATCAAGGCCCGCAGCGAGACGGTCGAAGACCTGCTCTTTGACCAAGCGCTGCAGGAGTGCAATATGCACAAAACCAAGCTGTCTGCTACATCGAGCTTCTTAGTCTAAAGTCAAGCGAAATGAGCCGCAGCTTCAGACTGGAGGCCACGAGAGAAACACGTTGGATTGCTGGTGTCTGGCGCTGCTCCTAGCTCCTATCATCGGCCCTTGGTTTGAGTCCTGAGGACATTGGTGATGTGACGACTCCAGCATCAGGCTGCCAGCTCTGTGCGAGCACCGGCGAGTGCTCTCGAGCCTTTCGCGACGGGCCAGGCCAGTACTGCGGGGGTTGGGCTGACGGCTCCAACCACGAGCTGCCGTGCTGTTGTCCACTGAACGCTGTTTGCAACGTGTCCCTAGCCGACTACGTTTGCTCTTGCGCGTATGTTGGCGCGATGCCGCCGTATCGTGGCGAGAGCGAGTTGATGAATAGCGTGCTTTGGCTTTGGTGGATCCTCGGCATGCTAGTGGTGGTGGCTGTCTGCGGAGCCTGTGGAAGACGGCGGGTATGGCTCAACCATAGGGTTCGAAACATCGAGAAGAGCAACATGGTCATATCAACGTTCAGACGGGGGACGGATGACATCAAACGGGAACACGTCAGTGATATCCTACGACCAACAGATCTGGCGGCGGCGCATTAACGTTGATCGTGATCGTTTACCTTGAACCATGTTCGGCATTTATTTTCTGGAAAAGTAGCTTTCTCGTTATCGCCTGGTTAAACTTGTGCCACGGTCGTGGGATGGTTGAAAGCAGGCAGGTCGTTGCACCCGAGTGTTGGTGAATTCCACTGCTTTCTGGTGAATGACGTTCATGTATACGCATTCATCCAGCACGATGCAAGACTGCATTTGGCAAACACTCACAAGTCAAAGTTGTCGGCCACACTGAGCTCCGCCGTATGAAGGCAAGCGCAGTGATGCACTCCAACGAGAGCTTCGACCTCATCGAGGCGTTAGCCTACCTCGACGAAGTTATACAGCAACCGGCCGCAGGTTTTGCCAGTGATGAATGGGATCAGCAATCGTTGCTGGGGTCTCTGGAGGAAGACGTCGAAGACCTCGAGCTGCAGCTTCCGACTGTTCTAGTTGAATCACCTGCCGCAACGAACGAAGCTCGAGACTCTGACACTGCGGAGTCGGGAAAGACCAAGTACAAGAGGAAAAAGAAGCAACTGAAGCCAAACAAAGCTCGGGATGAGCGTCGCTTCCAGGTTGTGCAGCTTCGGAAGGAGGTGGCAGAGTTGGAGTTGACGCTCGAGCAGTGGCAGGACCACCGAAGCAAAAGAAGACGTGTTGCTGTTCCAAGCAAGAATGCTGGGACCGAAGGTGACGACCAGGGTCAAGACGTCCCCTCTGTGTGGGAAGATATCTGCGCGAATCAACTGCGTCGACGATTGAAGGCTCAACGTGAAAATGTGCAACTCAAGCAGCGATGTAAAGAAGAGATGCAGGTTATCAAGAGGATAGAGAAGTCGTTATTTAATAGATTTGGGAAGTTTGCAAGCACACCACAGGGAATACGGTGCTGCTTCGTCATCGTCGTGAACCATTAATCCAACGTTCGTGCACCTTGAGCGTCTCCTGGACGTTCCTTTTTAGCAAGTTCGTTGCACTCTCGAGGCGCATGCCCATCGACATCTGAGCCAGACTCAAGGACGACGAACTCGCGCATTGCGCTGAGCCGATCCGTCCGGATACCGGACCAGTCGACAAAAGCAAACTGCATGGCTACTTTCGGTGGAGATACCTCAGCTAGTGCAGGGAAGGCTTAGCTTTGAGACCAGAATGGGAACGCAACATTCAAGTTCAAGCTCAAAGAGGAGCGGATCACGCACGCCTTCTCTCAGCAGTAAAGAGGTAGGTTCCATCCTGGAAAAGTACAGACATAGTAGCATGGTCCATGCAGTGCTCTGACTTTAGTACCCACCACAAAGGACTCGAAGAGGAGAGCATGTCTCGGTTTCCTGTTGAGACTCAAGTTGAGTCGCACTTTCGAATAAACCTCTTCGACTGGAGATGGGAAACGCGTTTGGAGGATGCAGGAGAGATGAAAGTGGAGAAGAACAACGGAGGGAGGTGGCAGACGAGAGAAGAGAAGACATTGATGCAGAAGAGCTCAAGAGGTAACGACTGCTCGTGCAGCAAGGCGGATGGTTGGACAAGCAACGAGCGGCCGTGGAAGCCATCCGCAATGATCGTCTCGAGGTGGCTCGGTTTCTGGTGGAAGAATGCGGCCCCGACTTAAACATGGATGACATGTACGGATCGAAAGAGCTGGTGAAGGCCGCCTTCGGCGGTCACATGGACGTCGTGCAGTTTTTGGCGAATGAATGCGGCGTCGATGTGAACATCCAAGACGAAGACGGGTTTTCAGTGCTGAGTTTTGCCTCCCGGGATGGTCGTATCGACATCGTACGCTTACTGGTCGGCGAATGCGGCGCCAACGTGAACGTCCAAGACAACGCTGGATCAACAGCGCTGATGGTGGCTGCCTGTGGCGGTCACATGGACGTCGTGCGGTTTTTAGTGAACAAATGTGGCGTCGACGTGAACATCCAGGCCAATAATGGATCGACGGCGCTGATGGAGGCCGCAAGTGATGGTCACATGGACGTTGTGCGTTTTTTGGTGAATGAATGCGGCGCCAACGTGAGCGTTCAGGCCAAGAGAGAAGTAGAGTTGATTAACTATTTATCCGGACTTCTCGTACTGCTATGCCAAACAAGAGACCAATACTACGTA
>JAABLK010000235.1:0-39391 GCA_012295415.1 Phytophthora chlamydospora
GTGTCAGCGGAGGCGAGACACCTACTGTCCCGGAAGGGCCGAACCGCTGGGGGCAACTCAGCGCAGGCCGACAAGCGTCGACTTCGACTCGGCGATTGTTGTGTTTGTTGATAAGGAACCACATCTGACGTTTTTGTGTGTACCGCAATACCACAGTGGCGTCACGTTGTAGTCGCTTGCAGATGCTGTTGAACTTCTTCAGATGCTCAAACAAGCCGACCAACTTTCGGTGCTTGGCACCCGTGGGGATCAGTTCTTTGACAGCGTCGACCTTCTTGATTGCGGCGCCAATCCGGATGTACCGCTCTACCATCTCGAAGGTAGACGACCAACGAGTGACGTTGCGCTTGATGGGGTTGAGCTCTGTGTGCTTCTTTAGCTCTGCGAAGTTGTTTTCGTTCCGCAGCGCAATCATGAGCGTATGCACTTCATCTAGCGCGTCCTCGTACGGCACTGGAACTTGTTAACGGCCAGGTTTAACCGGTGACTGGCACAGCCGACCAGAGGGACGCCCATCTTGTTCGCAATACAGAGGTCGGTGCTGCAATTGTCGCCGACAAGGAACACCACCATGTCCTTGGTCTTTTCGTATACGTCGAGGAGGTTCTCGAACAGCTCAATGTGAGCATCAGCCGTCTGCGTACCATCTGCCAGCGGTGATATTCCTAACAGCGACAAGCGAAGCTTTCCATTTAGCACGTAAACAGCGTAGAGAGCAACGTAATGCACACCAGCATGTGACCCGCCGTTGAACATCAGGCCGAAGAGCGTTCCTAGCTCATTCCTGAGCAGCTTGTCGACCTCAGCAGCGATACCACCCATGCACGCTTTCACCGCCTTCGCCGTGACAGGGCGCAACTTGCTCATTGATCGAGTCAGCACATCTTCGACCTCGTGAGCAGGCATGTTTCGCTCGATGATCCACCCGACCCACTGGAACAGATGGCTTTTTCCCTCAGCTACGAATCCAAACGCTTGGAGAGGACGGCTTGAGTTGCTGAGCTGCGATGCGTACTGATCCTCGTTGCCGGGGTGCTTTCCAGCCAGGTGCGCCATCAGGTTGGAGTAGCTGGATCCAGTCAGTTGTTTGCGTGTGTTGCCGCATAGGTTACAGCGGAACTGATCTTGGCCGAGCGAAGAGACGAAGAAGGCAGCGAGATTCTTGTTGGAGACCATTGCAGTTAGCTGAAAGTTGGTATGTGGCCTCAGTGCCATGCTAGCTGCCGAGAGAGGCAGCTCTGAGGGCGCTCCTAGCCAGTCGCTGTTGTTTGACGTGAATGTGGTGTGGAGAACTCCATTAGTCATGTCATCGTCGGTGGCCGGTTGACTCTCAAACGCACCTTTAGCCATATTTATTGCCAATTATTGGGGGAATTTGGTATTGTGTTGGACCTGGCGAAATCCAAATAATAAAAATTACAATCCCAAAAATCAGTTATTTACTGTATTGCAATTATTTTTTCCGACCCTAACCTGTGCCATCCGGGAAGCGACGGCGATCAATGGCCCTGGATACCCTTGGAAAGCTGGCAAAGTATTCACTCGAAGAAGTTGGCAGCCGACTGCGCTTTTCAGGTACAGAACTCATTCTCCAACAACTCACGCAGCACCCAAGAGTGGGTTAGCTGATCATCTCAAGAATGAGAACGTGCACCATGATAAACGCAATGGCCATGGTGTAGGAAGCTTGAGCCACTGTCGTGCTGCTGAGAGCCCAAGTCAACATCAACTAGTCCAAGAACAACCGCCTGTCCTTCGATGGATCGCTTCGCCATGAACACCGCTGCTCACTTCACGTCCTGCTAGCCGTGCAAGTTGATGGACTCGCATTTCAGTGGCAGACGCCACGTCCGGACTCAGCTGTCAGCCGTCAATATCGCGAATCCGACTCGTCCACTGCGGACTTTCCTGCTGATCGAGCTACAGCGAGCAAGTCGGCTGAAGATCTCTTGGATATCGCGGCTGCTATTGACGCTCTGACGGCTGCGAGCAACGATTCACCTTTCTCCTCAAGCTCGTAGATCATGGTTGACGGAATTCGCCCCGACAACAGTGATGGAGACGAGTTCGAAGACGTCGACGCTTTTGGCTCCGCTTTCAGCTCGAGCGGCGACCTGAATGCCACGATCGGTGGTGTCGGACGGAGCATACCCAGAGCTTCATCTCCACCAAGACACCAAGACGTGCATCTCAGTTGCAAAACAACACAACTGAAGAAAAGCGTTAAAACTACTTCTTCTTCTCGTCAAGGATCTTCAGCCCCCTAACTGGTCACGGATCTCGTCGTGCTCAGCTGCAGTTTCCTGCTTTTTCTCCTCTTCCACGGCTTCCACGAAGCTTTTCACCGTTGGGTCGTAGATGTTCACGAATGCAATTTCTTGCAGCTTGGTGGTCTCTTTTTTTCTCCTTGCAAAACCTGATTGACTCGCGCACGATCTCCTTGGCCCTGAGGTCTCTGGGATATCCGAAGATGCTGGTCGAGATGCCCGGCAAAGCCACAGACTTGAGTTCCAGTCTTTCTGCTTCCGTCAAAGCGCTCCACACTGCTCGACGCAGCTGTGCAGCGTGCTCAGAAGTGGGAGAAACGTGGCCAACATTGGTCCCGACAATGTGGATCACGTGTTTGCAGGGCAGAGTTCCACTCGCAGTCGTCGCGGCATCGCCAACGTTAAGAGAGCCGTGCTATTTGATCCATTTGTTGCTCTCCACTGTATGGAGCGGCCTCCTTTGCGCACAATGGCGCCGGCCAACCCCCCCCGCCGTGCGCTAAGTGCGTGTTGGCCGTTGACGATGGCGACGGCCGTGCAGGACATCAGGTCGCCCTGTAGAACCAGCAATTCCGGTCCGGCCGAGGAAACGGGCAGCTTCGGTGGGTGACTTGGACTTGGTGGAGGCTCTCCGGGACGACAGATCTGCGGCGGACCTGACAAGCTGCATATATAACTTGGGTGGTTCACATCAATTTATCTTCCTTTCCTCGCGCTCTTGGTGTCGGCTATTATTATCTTTCACCCCAAGGAGAAGCCCATCACTTGCAGCATTGCAGACGAAGACACGCATCCCATGGCGATGGATCGAGTTCGCGCGCGGGGAGGAAGCGGAGGCCGCGGCCGAGGGCGAGGGGACGGAGCGCGCTGCGCCACTGCCGGCTGCACCAACAAGGCGCAAGCGAGTGGCCGATGCAGGACCCACACTGGCATCGGGCAGTGCACGCAGCCAGGCTGCGAGAAGCAGGCGCAATACAAGGGACTGTGCGTAGCCCACGGGGGACGACGGATCTGCACGGAGCCAGGATGCAACAAGACTGTCACGTCCAAGGGCAAGTGCGGAGACCACGGGGGGGGCCGGCGACGATCGCATTCAGGAACCAGGAAAGCTGTCAGAACAGATTCCGAGATGAAGGTGGAAACTCCGACGTTGGCAGGGGATGCAATGCCCAGTACTCAACCGAGCCAAGCTTCCATGATGTCGTTGCTGCTGAACGAATGGCCCCAGGAAGTGGTGCCAAGTAGCAACTACCAGGAAGTTAAGCCAAGTAACTACCAAGCGCAGTTTGGTGCTATGATGCCGACGTGGGAGGTGAATGAGAGTAGCTGCGTGCTACCGGTTCCTGCTGCTGTTGTGCCGACGCCTGAGAATCAAAGGCTGAGGAACGGTGGATCGATGATGTCGCTGCTGATGGAAGGCTGGCCTGGGCCTATGCCGGTGAAAATCGAGGACGGCAGGGTGGAACAGGATAGTCGGGAAGGCAACGAGCTGCAGGCTGGTGCTGAGCGGACGAAGAACCCTCGCAAGAGAGCGCTGTGCACCCACGAAGGATGCGCGAAGATCGCGCAGTCGCAAGGCTTGTGCGTCAGCCATGGAGGCAAGCGCTGCCTGCACGAAGGTTGCACCAAGAGCGCGCAGTACCAAGGGCTGTGCACGACGCACGGAGGATCCAGGACGTGCACCTTTCCAGGCTGTTCCAAGACGATCCGGTCGGCTGGAAAGTGCTTTGAGCACGGAGGAGGCAGACAGTGCTCGCAACCCGACTGCAACAAGCAGGCGCAGACGAGTGGATTGTGCAGCACGCATAGAAAGCAGGACGCCTACCAGTTAACGGTAGACGGTGGAGTCGTGTTATAATTTACATCGTTTGCATAGCTTACTGTCCCAACTGGGAGGAAAATTAAAATTCGAGTTGGAAAACAAACGATCTGGTCCACTTATTTCCTCAGAACTGAGCCCATCCCCATAAATAGGGCAACATCGTGTGCAAGTGTTCTGCGTGGCAGGAGCAATTTGCTATCCAAGACGCCGGAGTTTGTTCATGTCGGTGGCTGACACAAGAAGAGCGAGGGGCAAGAAGCGGTCGCAGCCGGGCTCTACCTCAGAATCCCAGCCGAAGAAGATCGGTCGACCACCCAAGGGAGGCACTCAGTGCTCTCAGCCTGGCTGCATCAACAAAGCTCAGTCCAAAGGCAGGTGCAGGACCCATTCAGGAGGTGGCAAGTGCTCGCATCCCGACTGCGACAAGCAGGCCCAATTCAAAGGTCTGTGTGCTGCTCATGGTGGAAGGCGAATCTGCTCGTATCCCGGCTGTGACAAGAAAGTCGCGTCAAAAGGGAAGTGTGGAGACCACGGAGGAGGAGGCCGACCAAGTCGTCAACGAGCAAAGCGTACAGCCACTCCCCCATCAAATTTGGAAGAAGACAGTGCGCTCTCGACGCTAGTGTCAGCAGCGGCGGTGATGCCGATCATGGGCCTTCCAGATCCTCAAAATCACGGGTCCATGCTGTCGCTGCTGCTGCAGGGAAATCCCCCGGAAGTGACGATGCCCGGAGCGATATACAGCGTGCAGGAAGGGGCTGAGGCCGGCGATATCGTGTCGGAGGTCATCCTTTGATGAAAAGGCACGTGCACACGGATCGAACTGCTTCTTCTAGAGCGATATAGATACTGAACTAATGAAATACTACAAGACTGCACTGCACATGCAGCAGAGCTAATGCATCCCGTCGCTTACGTCGGTGTTAGTCATCGCCTCACAATCATTTCGGGTTAGCTGCTATGTTTGATGATGGATTGTTGTTATTCAAGACCTGCGCGGAGAGAATGAGTGCGCAATGATCGTGGTTGTAGTTATGGGTAAAGCAAATGTGCATTGAACTGGGAGACTTCACACAAAACTCCTGTAAATTGCACATCAATTATGCTAGAATACTCTTCTTGAAATTGTAGGCAGCATATCTGTGAGGTTTCTACAACCACGACACTGTGATACGCTTACGAAGCCAATTTCCAGCGAGATTGTACAGCGCGAGGCCTCCTACTTTGGGAAAATTCAACCCGTACCACCTAAATCCTACAGTCTCTCCGCAGTGTGTTCTGCTGGTCGAGTGCACCGCACCCACGTCAATCCCGCCCCCAGCGTCTTGCGTCCCGGCAGCTTCATCGACGCCCAGACTTCTCGATACGGCAGCGTTCCCCCACGTTTAAGCTCCTCAATCTCTTTCATTGAAAGTACTCCTTGCCAGACGCGAACCTCATCGATGAGGCCTCGAAAGTCGTAAGCACCAGAGTAACCAGGATAAGGAAAATTCCCGTTTCCAGCGACGACATGGCCGGTTCCAATCTGCTGGTAGGCCATCCTTGACCACTCACGCCGTCTTTCGCCTGATGCCGAATGCACCTTCACCCCATCGAGAAACACTTGTTGGAACTGTTTCTCTCGGTCGTAGGTCAGGGCAAGGTGATGCCAGCAATTAGGCTTCAACTTTGCAGCCACCATTGTCCTTCCTTCAAGCAGCGTGCAGTACAGGTTGCATTTCGAGTCAACCACTACGGGCTGCCATGGATCATCACCAAGATCTTCACAGTCCAGTCCGTAGATGACACCACCAGCATATCGGCCGCCGCATTCATTACCCGTTCTCGTGTCCGGTATTAGGCAGAACCAGACGTCCAAGGTGAGACTGTTATTGCCAGCTAGATAAGCCATCGGCCGTTGTTGTTTCGACTCCGTCGCTACGTTATGCTCCAAGTAGGCGTAAGGTCCTCTTTGTCTCCGGTAAATAAACTCCTGAGAGCCCATTCCACGAAATACCAGCGATCTTGCTTGAATATATTTCTTCTTCCACTGCTGGTCAACGTCTCGCTGGAACTTGGTTATCATCCGACGCTTGAGTCTATTCGCCGACTTTTTCAGATCTTTCATCCACGGCGGCCCTGGGACGTCTGTGCCCTCTCCATGGAGGCGTTTGAGCCAGAACGAGGCGTCCGAGAGGCAGCAGAACCACTCGCGACTGGCATGCGAGAGGCAGAACGCGTCAAAACCCGTCAAGAAGGCTAGCACGGTCTCCAACACATCAGAAGGCATCAACTCAGGCCGCATTTTGACAACGGGAAAAATGATTTTTCCTTTTTCGGGAAAATCGGCCAACAACTTCAACTTTTGGTAGCAGATCCCTGTCCCGGCAAACCCAAGACGATGCACGTCCCAAGCACGTCGCCTTTCACGGCAAGGACAAGGAAAAGATAGTTCATATCGCTTACTAACGCGCTGAACAAAAGCTTACCAGCTCGAGTTCTAGTTCATTTAGTGTTTCGATGCTTGTGCTTTCAGTGTTGCTTTGGCTTGGACTGCATCTCTGTTGGGCTGCGAAGCCACGTCGACGGAATGACAACCTCTTGACGACGCAGTCTGGGCTCAAGATGTGGATGGATCCGGCCACCCCCGAGGATTTCTACAACTGGAAGAGCTCAAGGGGGGACACTTGGGAACTGGTGATGAGTGACGAATTCAACACGCCTGGGAGATCATTTCGACCTGGAGAAGACCACCTCTGGGTCTCGCTCGAGAAACCTGATGGCGTGAATGAAGCAATGGAGGTGTACGCGCACAATAAAACAATGACGGTGTGCGACGAAGCCGACGGCGTCTGCAGCTTCCAGATTGAGTTGGAGGACGCGGTCACCGAGCTGCAAGTCTGGAACACCTACCAGCAGGAGCCAGGGCTCCAGAACGTCACGTTCGTAAGTTCTTCTCTGCTTTTGCCGGTTTGATCGTCTCCCTGCTAACGTTTCCTCCCATTCTAGTTCTATCGTGGCGGCATGGTTCAGTCCTGGAACAAGTTCTGCATGCAAGGAGGCATGGTGGAGGTCCGAGCGCAGCTTCCTGGCGCAATATCTGAGGCTTCCGGTAACCCCGACATCACGTTGGACCCCACTGCACGAGCTCAATCCCTTCGATACTACCCGACGTGGCCTGGTATTTGGATGATGGGGAACCTCGGTCGTGCAATTTTCAGTGGCTCGACGAACAGGATGTGGCCGTATTCGTACGATGCGTGCGATTCCAACTGGTTAGAGGCCAGCAATCAGCGTATAAGCGCCTGTAATGCCAACCCTGGGTCTGGACTGAACCCTTTCCAAGGCCGTGGCGCTCCGGAAATCGACATTGTCGAGGGAGGAGGCACGACGATCTCCTCTTCGATCCAGGTGGGGCCAGGAATGCCGTCCGATTTCCGCGTCGTGACTCCCCAAGACGAGAACAAACTCTGCATTTACTCAAGCTCATGTGAGACGCCAGGAGCCAACACCCCAGGCATCCCAGAGAGCGTGTACGTCAAAGCCCGAGGCCACAAGTCGTGGTACCAGAACTTGCGCTACGCTGCCAACAATTTCTGCCTGCAAAACGCAAGCCAGATTCAAAGTTTCGCCACCGTGCAAGCTGCGCTTGAGGCTGGGATCGAGGACAACGTGTGCTCTACCACGAAATGCCCCGCTTCTCTGGACATCAACTCGGACCTTGGCTTCATGAACGCGGAGACGGAAGATCGCTGGGGCATCAACTCGAACGGCACGTGCTTCTCGGCGCTGAATTCGTACATGGGGGAATTTATCTGCAGCGCGGGGAATCCAGACCCTCGATGCAAGCAGCTTGATGGCGCTCCGATCCTGCCTCTTGACGATTCTTCATTCGCTTTTCAGATGGACGCGCTTTCCGTGAATTGGCCCGTACACATGGCAGCGTACAAAACGTTCGTGGACTATCAAGTGGAGTGGGTGCCTGGACCTGATGGATACGTGCGCTGGATGCTGTCAGGGGATCCCTTGTACGAAATTCCAGCCCGGACGCTCACGGATCCACCGCAAGGACCCAGTCGCAATAACCCGCGCAAGATCATGATCGAGGAGCCCATGTACATCATCTTCAACGTGGCCATGTCCAGCAAGTGGGGTGCGCAGCCTCCAAACGCGAAGAGTCCGTGTCGGGGCGATGGGCTGGACCCGGTAGCGAACCGCATCTGCGACGCCTTCCCCATGTACTTGAAGATCGACTACATCCGAGTGTACCAAGACTTGTCGCCCGACTCGAGCATGAGCGTAGGGTGTGATCCCTCAACTCACCCCACGAGCCAGTGGATCCTGGACCATCTCGATGAGTACGAAGACGAAGATAACAAGCTTGTTGAGGTGCCTGGCAAGGCGTTTTGCCGGTCTGATGCCGACTGCACAGTCCAGACCAGACATCCGCGACGACCCAATGTCTCCTCCAGCCACACGAACAGTAAAACTCCGACAGTGTTGACGGGAAGGTGCTTGAACCAACGTTGTCAGTGTCTGAGCGATACCTGGACAGGTCCACGCTGCATTGTCCCCACGCGAGCAAGCGCAGTGTCGTTCGGTCCTCCTCTTGTGGTGTCGATTTGCATCGGCGTGCTGTTGTTTGCGTTGGGAATCGCGTCCTGTATCGCGATGCGGTTTGCGCGGAAGAAGGACGCCGAAGCTGCCGAAGCTGCCGAAACAGAGCACAGGGTTAAACAGCAACAACGCCAACAGTTCGAACTGCTTCGACGCCAATCCAGCCAGCATCTCCAGAGCGCTTGGTCTTCGGAGTAGCTGGGATAAGCCTACGAGATTCACGCTTATCCAGCCAGGCCTATCTCCTTTGGCTTTGGCCTCAGCGTCTGATAACTCCAAACAATTCATTAAGCGTTACACTTGATCATAGTACGCGTCGAACACTTACTTGCACTCATTGTGCACTACGAAATGATGCAGTTCGGTTGCGAAGACGAGCGACTCAAGTGGACTTGTTGCATGCTTTTGCCTTCCGCTGGTCGAGTGCACATTGTCTTCTTCACATTTATCCACGTGATTGGACGTGTCAACCGCTCTTCACCACTTTCAATGTTCGCAGAAGCTTGCAGTCTTCTGGGCTGCAGTGTTCCACCACGAGAGAGCGTGGCAACGTCTTCTTCGGATAGCACATCACGCCATACACGGAAGTCATCAATGGCGCCGCGAAAACCGTACCAGCCTAGGTAGTTGGGACGAGGGAAGTCGAGTTTTCCTGCCGTGATGCATCCAGTGCCGACTTGTTCATGAGTCAAGTAGCCCCACTCTGGATGAAGCGCGCCAACGCTCGAATGAGCGTTAACACCATCGAGATACACAGCTTGGTTCTGCGTGTCGTTGTTGTACGTCAAAGCGACGTGATACCACCGATTCGGCACCAAGTTGCTTGCGACAACAGGTCGAGAGTCTTGCACCGAGCAATGCAGATCACCAGTAGAGCTCACAAGCACGAATTGCTGATGATAATACGGCCACTGACGGCTCTCCCGGCTGGCGGACTGGAGGCCATACAGAATCCCTCCAAAGGACTCTCCGTCTGAAGCGGGAAGGAGGCTGAACCACACGTCAAAGCTGAAGCTCATGCTGCCAAAAACGTTGAGCCGAAACTGCGCCGGCCGACGCCGTCTTTGCCCAGTGTCCACAAGGTACGCGTAAGAATCCACGCGGCGGTCATCGTCCTCTCGAAGACCTCTGAACAGCATCGAGCGCGACTCCATGTACCTCTTCTTCCACACTAGCGGATCTTGATCATCTTCGTCGGCCGCTGTCTCTTTCAAGCCTCTTCTCCAAATCTCCCCGTCCGACAGGTACTCCATCCACCAGAAGTTCGTGTGTGACAGGTTGAACGCATCGAAGCCGTTCAAAAAGCTACACACAATCTTAATTGTATCCGCTGGCAACTGCTCCGGCCTCACAAGAGCCCGTCGATTCTTGCTGCTCGGCTTCCCCATCTCGACTTCTGGCCCCTCCACTGGCCTCGAACACCAAATCTCACTCACATTCCACCTTGATCCTCGACGTGAACGGCCATTCTTCTTCACTGTGCCCAGCAACGTCTTGTCCACGTAATTCTCTCCACGTGCCAGGTTCGCAACCTCCTCTTTCGTCAGTACGTCTCCCCACACCCGAAACTGGTCAATAAGCCCGTGGAAACCGTACCACCCCAAGTATCCAGGCTCAGGGAAATGCAGTCCGTTGGCCGTAATGCAGCCCGTACCGATCTGCTCGTGCTTCAAAAACTCCATCTCGCGGTGCAAAGTACCCGTATCGGACCGAACTTTCACTCCGTCAAAGAAGACGTTTTGTTGCTCCATTTGATCGTCGTAGGTGAGTGCGACGTGGTGCCATCTCCCAGCCTGCAGGCCGCTCTTGACCACTGGACGATAGTCGATCACCGAACAGAACAAGTCGCCGGTGCTGCTCACAACGACGAATTGCTGGTGGAACTTAGGCCAGACTCGACTCTCGGCTGGAACCGATTGCAGTCCATAGATAATTCCTCCGCTGTAAGCTCCATCAGGGTGGTCGGGTAATAGTGCGAACCACAAGTCGAAGCTGAAGTTACACCCTGTCAAACGTGATAGTTGAAGTGTTCCACCTGTTTGACTTGATATTGAAGCGTAGGAATCAGTTGCGCGAGGTAAATCTGAGGAGCCAATGGGAAGCCCGCTGAAGCCTAGCGATCGAGCCCTCAGGTACAGCGCCTTGTAAGCGGCCGCGTGCAGCGGCTGGGCCAACTGCGACAGCCGCGACTGCCAGAATGGAGAGTCGTTGAGTGAGCGCAACCAGAACGCGTTACAGTGCGACAGCGAGAGCGCGTCTTGGCCCGAGAGGAAGCTGCAGACGCAGGTCGCCGCGGACTTCGAGAGCTCCATCGCAGAATCAGAAATGGAATACAAACAGCAAGTCAAACTGGAATGGTGGTCAGATTACGGGTGAGTGACCACACCATATTTGGTGACTTGTATTTTGTATGCGTACACCCCTATCCGCACCGACGTTAAACGGGCGGCTATTGGCCACAGGCTGCCAGTATTGAATCCGCCACCAAGAGCCCAAGCGCGTTTGCCATGTCGTCGTCCTCGTCCGTGTTGCGCTTGTACCGCGAGATGCTGCGTAACGCAGCCAAGTTCGAGGTGCGTGTCGTCCAGTGGTGTGGCTCCTCTAACGATTGATGTGTTTTACGGGCTCGACTTCGCTCTCCGTAGCTCCCCAAGTGACTTTTCCTGATTGCTCTCGTAACTCTATGCAGACCTACAACTTTCGCTCTTATGCCACTCGCCGCGTCAAGGAGGATTTCCACAAGAACAAGACTCTGAAGGCCGGCAGCCCGGAGCAGGAGAAGGCGCTCGAGTTCGCGCGTCAGCAGGCCGACGTGCTGTACCGTCAGATGGTCGTCTCGAAGCTCTACCCGCCCCACGTCAAGAGCGTCATGGAGACGCTGCCGAAGTAAAGCTAGTGCCCTCCAAGTATACGCTCTCGTGCAATAAAGAGCAGCGTTGTTGCCCTTGTAGACGTTTCATTGCTCATGCTCATGCAGTCGGTCCTGTTGGTTGGTGCCGGACACGAATCGCTACAGTTTTTCATGCTGTGCTGGAGTTGGAGCGGCTGCTGAAGTATTTTGTTCAGCCGAGTGTACGTGCAGTCAACGCCTACAGTCTCAACAACCTTGCTTCTAAGCTTTTTATGACCAAACCCGACGACTTTGTTGATCGTCTGAAGTAGTACTTGTACAAAGTCCAAATCAATTAGTCGCTGCTGTCGTACTTCCGAAGTCTCAATTGGAAATGTTCATCCCGTAACGCTTTACATCAAGTAGCGATGGTTGCCTCACCAACAGCTCTGAGGTAGATAGAAAACCCTATGTGAGGCATATTGCTACATGTAGTGTACAAGAGCAACAGAGAGATGGAGATTTGAAACTACGCTGTGTGGAATGTTGGGCGTAGCTAACGTTATTTGTTGCAGCCACAACGTCTGGAAAATGAACAAAGGACACGACGCGTTTCGGCCTTCATTTCGAGAAACGGGTATGGATAGATGTACAGTAGAACCAGGTGTCAAAGATGAAGTGCTACCAAAACTCGTGCTGAAACTGTCAGGCAAAGCCACGGCCAGCATTGCAAAAGCATAACTAGGTCGTCTGCGACTTGACTGGGAATACCAATTTGGTACTGGGACTGCACAGGACGTCCTTCTGGTATCTGGTACCCCTTCTAGTCGGCGAAGCTCGCGTGCAGCAGCTGGTCCAAGTGCCGCGGCTCCACCAGCATCACGCCTCCTCCTTCGTGATCTCGCGCCACATGTCCACGGCGATCCTCAGCCCCGCCGGGTCCGTGTGCTTGCCGTTACGCGTCTGCAGCATGAACAGCACGCCGTCCTCACCGTGATCTCCGTGTTCTGCACGTCCTTGAAGTGCGTCTCCAGCGTGTGCACGATCTCGTCCAGCTGCTTGTACACGCTCGGCATCTCGTGCGCCAGCTCCGAAATGGGCTGCAGCGTGCGGATGCCCGCCACCGCGTCCTCGACCTGTGCGTTCAACAGGAACTCGCCGTACAGCTTGTTCTCGCCGTTGGCCAAGTTATGCGTGAACACCATGCCCGTGCACGACGCGTCGTTGATGTTGCCGTCACCATGACCTTGCTTCCGGCGTGGCTGGCATCGCCTTCGTCTTCTTGCTTCTAGACTGATGACGTGCCCTTGAGACTCATGATCTTGTTGAGCCCATGGTACTTGACGGCGCGCGGGATGCTCCATGAGCAGTCGATCTGCTGCCACGGGTCCGACGGGAACGACTTGGCGAGCTTCTCGTACATGTACACCTTCTTGTACTTCTGCACCAGCTCTGTCCGGTCGCTGGCCGTCAGCGCCACGTCGAACGTGACACAGTGCGCCTTCTTGATGACCGTCAGCTCCGCCTCGAAGTCATCGTGCGGAACTTCCAGCATCACATCGCCGAAATCTGTACATGTAACAGGCGGCAGTGCGCGAAGCGCTTGCCATCGCGCTTGGCGACGATCTCTACCTTCTGGACCTCGACCACGTGCGCGATGCCCGGGTCCTCGAGCGATGTCTCTTCTCACCAACACCACGTTCTTTATCGGCGTGAGCCACGCCACCTCATGCGCCGCAGTTAAGTCGCGGCTGCAAGAATGCAGCACCCGCAATCAGCTATACAGTGGCCTGCAGAGCAGGTCAGGCTACGAACAATACACAGTGCAAACATTAGGACACCATAGCAATAGCTGGCGCCCGGAATCGAACCGAGAGCCTCGAAGCAGAGCTTCGCGAGACACCTACGAGTCCCACAAGCAATCGTATTTACGTCTTTCAACGCTGCCGCCGCGCACTCGCTCTCGACTTTCAGCTGCGCCGCAGCCTACCCGTAGAGCACACCGCTGCTGTCGACTGTGCTCCTTCCTCTGCTGCTGCAGCACCTCTGTCCGCCGCATCCGCCGAGCGCGCTGCAAGAATTATTGTTTTTCACTAAAAATTGCCTTTTTCCGCTAAATCTAACAAAAGTGTGGTCCACAAGCATTCTCGTTCATGCAACATTTCTAAATGTTGTACGCATGTTTACCCAGGTCACGCTTACGCAGCACCGTGGAATTAATCCGTGTGGGGCTGTCCATCCCTCATTCTTCGGTATTCCCAGTATAAAATGTTGTATAGGCCATCGAAAAGGAACGGTCGTGAGAGAATTGCTGACGCCCCATCCCGTAGATTGAGATATTGTGATTTCTGCGAAAGGCGTTCTCCTGCCTCTTCATAGCATTTGTTGCGCCAAAGAGAAACGATGGTGAGTCTGAAGCTCCTGTGTATGCGGCTTGGCGACGGGGGTCTGGCTGTGGTGGAGATCGACGGTAGTAGGACGGCGTTGGAGTTGAATAACAAGATCTTGGAACAGCTTTTCAAAACGTCGGAGAAGATCTTCGCGTCAGAGCTGCGACTCTTCCTGGCAAGGACGAAGGTGGGGGGGAACGATATCTGGCTGGGGTCGAAAGACCCTTTTGTGGGCCAACTGCGGAGTAGAGAGATCCCCCAGGAAGTGGAGAGACTGTACATGAAAGACGAGATCGAAGACCCCGCCGACGCGCTCAGCGCGATCCTGCCCCAAAGCTTCCCAAAGACAGGGACAATTCATGTGCTGGTCAAAGTGTCCGTTAAACGACGGCGTCTGGAAAATGCCGAGCCGCTCGTGGAGGTACCACATCTTGACATCCAAGGTGCGAAATACGTGACGCTGCCAGGAGAGTTTGTGGCCAAGTGTGGGCTGTATCCGGGCGGCGACTTGATACTCTACTGTCGCCCTCAAGTGCACGATCTATGGGAGTTTCTGGGGGAGCAAGTGGTTGCGCAGAACAGACGAGGCTGGATTGTGGGCCCCCCAGACACAGGCAAGTCGGCATGCCTGTTAACATTTGCGGCTTCCTTGGATGTCCAGGAATGGCACGTCGTTTGAATTTACTTGCGTCGAAAAGCACCTTCCTATTGTGTGGATTTTCGGAGTCTGCAAAAGTACGCGTTTGACCTTGCGACGTTCGAGTTGCCTCGAGTCGACGGCGAGAAGCTGTTTGTGTGTGTCGATGGGTTCCGCGAAGACTTCGACAATACGACGTTTTGGGCAATAACTGGTGGGAGTCTTTGCAAGGACGACAGATTTGTGATTTGTTCCTCGACGGAGAGCCTGAGAAAGCGAAATGGCGCAGATGACGATAACTTCCGGACCAAGCACTTCTTCATGTACTCTTGGACCCAAGAGGAGTACAGCAAAGCCGTCGCCAACTCTACCTTTTATCATAAGGTCGCCGCTAAGTTGGATACAACAAGTGATTGGGAGGTGAACGATAACGAAGACAACGACGACGAAGGGACGTTAAGCGACGAGGACAAGAAGACGCGTGCTCTCCAGAGGAAATTTTACTATGCTGGTGGCTCGTGCCGGTTCATGTTCCAGTATTCCTCGCATAAGGTGAAAAGAATTCTGAGAAGTGGCTTCTTTTCTGCTGATTGGGCGACCTTAGCTCACTATTGGGCTGCGAATGAGCACCCAGATTCAGTCCACCAACTCTATGGGATGCAACCAGATGACCTGCATTTTGAGAGTTTTCCTGTGAGCTCGTTCGTCACTTCCCTCTTCGTGGATGCGTCGAGAGATGACACCATTGACAAGTTGACGCATCGTCTGCATCGCTCGAGAAACTCGCTAGTGGATAGACCTTTATTCGAGTGGTTGTTCCTGACGTGTGTTCGAAGACGCGCAGTGAAATTATTCCCTGATGCAAGCTGCGCTAACGTTCTACCCCAGGCGAGTGTGCGTCAGTTTGATCCGAATAAACGATTCAAGACTTTGGCTGACGGGCAAATTTTCGGGAACCAGAGCTGGTTGCAGCCCGTCGCCTGGAACCAGGGCGGCTACGACGCGGTGTACTTCGACACGAAAGCGAATCAAGTCATCTTCATCCAGCTGACTCGATCGGACACGCACATTTTCAAGATGCGCTTCTTCAAGGAGGTGCTCATGAAACTTCACGCGGCGGGGTTGAAAAAGCCGGAGGTGGAGATCTACGTCGTCGTCAAGCCGCATCAGCTCATGAACTTCTCGATCAGTAAAATTGAAGATCGCGGTGCTATCGAGGAGTTCGACGAGCGCTGGACCGGTACAGAGGAAGACCGCATGAAAGTTCGTGCTTTCCAATGGAATACGAGGTGAAGCGATTGAGGAGATGGCGAGGGAGCGCAGTACGGATCTGGTTTCAAGCTTGAGTTGTTTTTTTCTATGGCCGTGTTCTACAAGGACGAGCGGAATACGTTTGAGCAATCTACGGCTTTGAGCATACTTGGATTCGCTCGCATTATCATTATTGTTGCTATTCATCGTCGGTAAACGGTGGTTAGATGACGATAGCAGCGCTCTGATGCCACAGAAGAACAGTCCGTCGTCAGCCGTTCTTGGCATAGCCAATGCATTTACGCTTTCATCCACCCTTGCATCGCTCCAGTTCCGGAGCATCTCTCACTGTAAATCCAACCACTTCAAAACTAACATTCATCGGCCAGACCGATACGTCTTTCGTACGGGTCCCGCATTTACGTTGGCATGGACCCTCCACTGCCTCAAACCAGTGACTGGGACCCTTTTGCGCAAGAGAATTGAAAGCCGAACGAAAGCTCGTTCATGATATCAAACCAACCGTATCCAACTCTCTCTTTTATATCGCTCTGGCCCAACAAACTCGTACAATTGCTTGTCGTCCACGAGTACCTATCACATTGAGGCGTACGCCACATCCTCCTTAGTTCACTGCACTCCGGACCAAAGTATGGTACGCGCGTCGTATCTGCCGTGGCTCCAGTCAACTGGCTGCAACCAGCTCCGATTTGCTTGGATGCTGAACATCGTCGCCAATACCCGTGGGGGATTAAGATAACCTATCTTGGGTGAATCGGCGACGTTTGCAGCTTCTTCTTCAGGTCAAACTGAACGACGTTCCCTTGAGGCAGAGCCTCAGGAAAAGAGTGAGCGGTAGCGATCAGTATCACTGCCCGCTGTTGAACTGCAGCAAGGAATAGCCAACTGGTAGCCGTCCACGGAAAGGTGAGAAGCGACCTCAACTCGGCCACGACTTCCTTCGCCTGATACTTGCGCAAAGATCGAGGCGACGAACGAGCTGACGGGGAACCGGCACGAATACGGCCAGGTTGCATTCCGTAGACTCTGCTGAGTGTGTCCTCGCTCACGTTCCTGGAGCAGGAGCGACCTTGTCGTCGATGTAAACAACACTTTCTTCCTCAACTTCTTTCACGAGATCCGTGGGGGAGTGAAACATATGCCGGGGCGAGCCACCCGCATAGTAGAACTTCATATGCAGCAAGCGCAACTTCTGGTCTTCCTGGCTCAACGTGTTCTCATCCTTACCGTCATCGTCGTTCACGTTCGAGGTGATTTTTGTATCCAACATGGGCGCAACTTGGGCGTAAGGCTGGATCACTAACGGCCTTCGTGTACTCGTCCAGAGGTCATGAAGGGTTAAATCCTGGCAAAAATGTCACTCTTCACCTCCCTGGTCCACGTGATGCCATCGCCGAGCAAACTACAGATCGTTTCCCTTGATAAAACGCACTAGAATTCTCCTCAAAAGAACTGCGTACTCGTCACATTTCGTGTATCTATCGACACACACGAAACAGCTTTTCATTACTTAGGCGATGCAGCTCAAACGTGCTTCGGTCATCCACGGTGTATTTCGACACGGAAGCCATCTTCGCCCAGGTGAACCGATCGGACAAGCCCACGCTTAAGCTGCGCTTCTATTTGGAAGTGCTCGTGAAACTCAGGCTGGCGGGGATGGAATATCTGGCCGTGGAAATTTTCCTTGTCGTCAAGCCGAATCAACTTGAGGGCTTTTCATTCGCCAGCATTGAAGACCGCGCCGCGATTGAGGAGTTCGACATACAGTGGACTGGCCCAGAGGAAGACCGAGTGAAAGTTCGCGCGTTTAAAGCGATCCCTGCGCAAAACGAGTACGAGAATGGAAAGCGAGCGAACATCTTTCAAGTTTTAGGATACTTCCTCAAATTACTTTTAAGAAACTACTAGTTTTCTTCGTGGGCTGGTCCTTCCTCTGCAGCACACACGACACGAGATGCTCCCTTCGGTGTCGGATTCACGCTCATCACTCCTCCAACTCCGTTCGGCTCGAGATACCACTTGACCGTCTTCAAGTGAGCATGTGAGCCTCCAGCGCAGTGAACGGCGACGAACTGGTGCATTCGGATGCCGATGGGCTGATCAACGACGAATTTCCGGAGCTTTCGTCCTACGGTCGAGTCACTCGGTAGGCGATTGCCAAACCGTTCCAATTGTTGCGCGATCTGGGGTGTGGCGCAGTGATACAGCACCGAATCGAGCCCCTTTGTGCTCCATTTGGCCACGAAAGCTCGATCATCTGACTCCCGTGCGGAAACTTCACGCCAAATCGTTCTGGACGACCTCTTCCGCCACAGGCCACGGAACTTCTTGGAGTCGGTGGAAGCCAAGTGCAACAGCAGGAACCCTATCGAGATAATGGCAGCGACCGCCAAACCACCGAAGATCGCGTACAGATGCGGATCTGAGTGAAGCTCTGCGTTCCTAAGTAGAAGATCCGCGCCGACTTTGCATGAGAAATGGATCGCCAATACACCCACGGCGTTGAGGGACCAGAAACGGATAAAATCGTTTCGAGCGGCGTGATCCAGTCGCATGGCCAGTGATCTCGTCTGCAGTGTGACTCGAATGACCCAGTAACTACTACTCAGCGTCGTGAATATCAGCGTCAGACTACGCACTGGAATCGCAGGAGTGCAGTAGATGACGATACTTCCTTCAGCAGTTGATAGTTGAGCCGTACAATCCAATGAGAAAATGTTACTTAGAGCGCCGATAGCGCCGAGATACAGCAGCACCATCGTTCCTGGATGCTCCAACGCTCCGTCTGCCGGATCGCACTGAAGCAACTCGAAGAGGCCGATGCGTACAAGGGCAATAGCCTCGTTGTTGAAAGAATCCAACGTCCCAAGACGAGACTGCAGTTCCTTGGCTGGCTGGTAGACGCTGTTGCGGATAAAGATCCATACACTTTTCAGGATGTAAATGTACTCCATGGCGTAGTAGGAAGCTCCGATCAAGTTGAGGATGAGCAGGAACGTGCGGATCTGTCGACTCGTGTTGTCCTGGATGCGGATCCGGCGGTTGATCATCGTTGTGTCGATCATAAACCACTCGATCTGACGCAAGTTTTCCTGCTCAGCAGCCTGCACCTCCGCACTGGCAGAAGAAGTGATCAAAGACGTGCAAGACGGCAGCTCGATCAGCTCGCTATCGAGGTTTTTGAAGAGCACCTCGTTCGCAGTCATCAACAACCGACACAGCGTCTGCAGTTCCGTCTCCTGTGAGTCTCGAAAGGCGCAGTTTCCCAGCCCATCACCCATGTAAGCTTGGTACTTTTGCACATTCCGTCCACTCTGTTGCATCACCGAGTCCACAACGCCTTGACAGTCCGGTGTGTACAGATATCCGTAAGGAGTTAGCGCTGGAGAGTCCGTCTCCGTAGCTGTGCGGGCTTTCGTCCAAGCTGAGCCGTCGATCGCTAAGATTGGCGACTCCGTCAACGTCTCCGGAAGCGATAAAGCCACATACCCAGCTGTAGTCTCTCGTCGACGCCCCAATGTGTACCTCGTTGTGTTATCGATCTTGGTGTAGTCCCGATCGTCTTTCTGGAACAGGTACATCAAGTTAACGGTAAAAGTCGGAAGAATCAACGCCAAGTCGCTTCCACACTGTTTGATGGCTGCACCGTCCACATCGTCCACGGTGATGGCCTTGTCCATGGTCGTGTGTTTGATCGCGCAGTTCCAGAACGGAGCCAAGTGCATCGTCGATACCAAGTGCATCCCCACCGTATTAATCAAGAAGTCGGAGGTGAAGAAAGACGCTGCAGCGTGCGTCACTTCGGCCAGAATGGCAGCTTCTCCATTGACGTTGACGCCCATCGTGAGCTGCTGCGACTCCAGATAATAGCCAAGCAGTGCATTGACCCCTAAAACATCCACCAGCGCGATATGATCTTCATCAAACGATCCAGGCAACAAAGCGACCACCTGTTTGAGCGAGATTCCCGTGCTGTACCGGTCCACGATGGCTTCTGCTACTTCGTCCGTGTACGCTGGCAACTCCAAGCCGATATACCCTTCTTGAACGTTCTTCATGACTTTACGGACCACCAACGCGTCGTTGAAGTGACGTAGGTAGACTTCCGACATGTTCACCACGGCAATGAGCCCCAGTGTAACATCCCCAACGCTCGATAAGTTTTTATCAACGGGGGTCTTGTCTGCGTGGTTGAAGAAGCGATCGCGCGGGAACATGTCGTGGAAATCTCGGCAGAACTCGTGCCGAATCGTGGGGAACCAGTTGCCGAAGAGAAGCTGCGCTGGCGTCTCCCAGGACTTCTCCGTCGATGTTACAGGTCCACAAAGAGGCGAAAGCACGTCCACCATGAGATCCACGGGCTGAGTCAGCAGAGCTGCTGGTAAACTTGTAAGGAGGTCGGCACGGCGTAAATTGGCTCGAACCAGGAAGTCCGTGAGCGACAAGTTGCCGGCCGTGGAGCGAGTCAACTGGGACGCGGTATTGAGGTCGATGAGGGGGAACAGCGCGCGCTCGAACGTGTCGTAGTAGTGGACGCCGCTCGTGACGACGCCCAGTTGGTTGAGCTTTCTTGCCGCAGCTTCGTCTCGGATTTCATCGAACGGCTCGGTCACGTAGCTGCCAAGGTAATATTCCTTGAGCGGGATGATGCTGACGCCAGCCAGAACCAGCAAGAAGATGGCGATGCACGTGCTGTACGTGATCTCGTAGTCTTGTATCTGGATCAGTTGGGAACTGGGTCCTTTGATCTCGTCTTTCGTTGGGGGAGGGATGATGGAGCCTTGCACAGACAACCTCTGCACTGTCGGCGACTTGTCCTGCGCTGCATTGACAGTGACCTGCCGCGTCGCCATGAACGCAGTCTGCACGACCAAGTCTTCACTAGCAGAGGGGTTATTTTTTAATGACAAGTAGGAGGAGAACTGTCGACGGAAGATAACGTTCAATGGTCTATCTTCAACAGCGAAAAGCGAGTGCTTAGAGTCAGAAATTAGCTCAGGTTCGAGGAAGAACTGGTGAAGAACTGCATGTAGTGTTCTCAGGATAAACTTATACCCACCTCCGCCTGAAACAAACCAAGCCAAGCAAAGTTATTAATACATTTCAGTGAGTTCAAACCAAAAACACGAGGCACCACGAAACACGAAACCCACTTTTTTTTTCCCAGAGTTTCTCTTGCCACCTCTCACTAAGAGCCGCATGTTCAGAATGGCTTTTCTCGGTCGTACTTCAAAAGTGGTTTGTTTCACGCGTGGGAAAAACTCATTCCATTGCGTGGAACTCGAAACTATTATTTTCTGTCTGTCTCTGTCCGCTGCTTATCCCTTTGGTTCAGATCCGTTCTCATCCATGCAGTACACCCGAGGCTCAGTAGGCACGGGCTCCACCGTAGTAACTCCGCCTCGACCGTTTGGTTCGATCTGCCACTTGACTCCTAGTAAGTGACTATGAGCCCCACCGGCGCAGTGAACGGCGACGAACTCGTGGATCCGAATGGCAGTCGATTGGCCATCCTTCGAGGGCAAACCGGCCCTGCTGCCTTGTTTCCACGCTGATAACTCGTCCGGGACACTTGAAATCTGCAGTTGTCGTGCAATCTGGGGCGACGCACAGTGATACAGCACCGAATCCAGACCGTTTGATCCCCATTTGGACGCAAACGCGCGGTCGTTCACGGCTCTCCCTACCGTTTTTCGCCGCAAAGTCTTGGTGGATCCGTCACGAACCAGTTGTTTTAAACGCGAAACATCAGTTGATGCGATGTGGACAAGCAGAAACCCAGTCGAGATCGCCACCGCGAAGAGAAACCCTCCGATAATTGCGTAGATGTGGGGATCTGACCGAAGCTCGATGTTCTGGAGCAACACGTCCGCAAGCCCTTTGCATGTGAAGTGGATAACCAAAACGGCAGCCGCATTCGTGACCCAGAAGCGCAGGAAATTGTCCCTCACGACGTGATCCAGTCGCATAGCAAGCGAACTGGACTGGAGAGTCACGCGGATGACCCAATAGCTACTGCTGAGCGTCGTTAGTACCAGGTTCAGGCTGCTCACGGGGATCGCAGGCTTACAGAATATGACAATCCCTTTCCCCGCCACCGACAGTTCCGCGTCACAGCCAAGCGAGAAGATGTTACTGAGCGCTCCGACAGCGCCCAGGTACATTAACACCATCGTGGCTGGATGCTCCAGGGCTCCATCGGCCGGATCACACATCAGTAGCTCCATTATTCCCAGTCGTACGAGTGGCTTGGGCTTGTAGTGGATGCTGCCCGTTGTGGAGGCGAGTCTAGAACGCTCCACCGCGGCGGGTTGGAGGACGCTGTTGCTCACGAACGTCCAGACGCTCTTTAGGATGTAAATGTACTGCATCGCGTAGTGCGTCGCGCCAATGAAGTTGAGCATCAGCAAGAACGTTCGGATTTGGCGACTCGTGTTGTCTTGAACACGAATTCGACGCGTTAGAAGCGACGTATCAATCATAAACCACTCGATCTGCCGTAGATTCTCTTGTTCCAAGATCTGGACTTCTTCACTCGCGTCTAAAGTGACCAAAGACGCGCAGGACGGCAGCTCGAAGAAGTCGCCGTTGAGATCACGGAATAAAACTTCGTCGGAAGTCATGAACAGTCTGCACAACGTTTGCAGCTCGGTCTCTTGCGAGTCTCGAAACGCGCAGTTGCCCAGACCGTCCCCCATGTAGGCCTGGTACTTCTGTACATTGCGTCCAGTCTGTAGTAAGGCCTGGGTAACGAGTCGCACACAGTCCGGTGTGTACAGATATCCGTACGGGGTCGTCTCCAGTTCTTCGGTCGAGGACGAATTGTTCTTCGTCTTGGACCAACTGGAGCCGTCGATGGACACGATCGTGGCGCTGTCGAATGTTTCAGGAACGGTCAGTGCCACATACTCCGTATCCGACTCACGTCGTCGTCCTAGCGTGTAGGTTGTGGTGTTATCCAGCGTCGTGTAGTCTCGCTCGTCCGGCTGGAAAAGGAACATGAGATTGACGAGAAAGACAGGCAGAATCTCCGCCATTTTGCCTCCGCATTCCTTCAGCTGAGCCGCATCGACGTCGCCCACAGTGATCGATTTCACCATGGAAGTGTGGAGAATGGCACACTCCCAAAAGGCCGCCAAGTGCACCGTCGCGGCGTAGTGCATCCCTACTGCGGTGATCAAGAAGTCTGTCGTGAAGAAGGAAGACGTTGCGTGCGTCACTTCGGCGGTAATCGCAGCTTCCGCATTGATATTCGACCCCATCGTAAGCTCCTGAGACTCCACATAGTAATCGTGTAGCGCCCTAACGCCAAGAACGTCCACCAGGGCGATATGATCAGCATCGAACGATCCTGGAAGCAACGCGATCACGTCGGCCAGTGAGATCCCCTTGCTGTATCGATCGACTATCGCTTCGGCCACTGCGTCGGTGTATTCCGTCAGCTCCAGCTCCGTGTAGCCTTCCTGTACATTCTTCATGATCTTGCGAATCGTCTGCGCGTCGCTGAAGTGCCGCAGATACACTTCGGACATGTTGACGACAGCGATGAGGCCGATTGTCACGTCCCCGACACTCGCCAGGTTGGCGTCGATCGGCGTCTTGTCCGCGTGGTTGAAGAACCGATCGCGTGGGAACTTATCGTGGAAATCTCGACAGAACTCGTGGCGGATGGCAGGAAACCAGTTGCCGAACAGAAGCTGCGGCTCCGTTTCCCACGAGTTTGAAGAGCTGGACGTTGGGCCGCACATTGGCCCGAGCACGTCAGTCATGAGGTTCACCGGTTGGGCCAGCAGTTCTTCCGAGAGGCTAGAGAGGAGGTCTTCCCGACGGAGGTTGGCGCGAACGAGGAAGTCGGTTAGTGAGACGTTCGCTGAGTCGGAGCGCGCAAGTTCCGCTTTGGTATCGATATCAATTAGAGGCATCAACGTGCGCTCGAACGTGTCGAAGTAGTGCATTCCGCTCATGACGACGCCCATTTGGTTGAGTTGCCGCGCCACGACGTCGTCTCGAACTTCATCGAAAGGGTCCGTAACGTAGCTTCCGAGATAGTACTCCTTGAATGGCGTGAGGACGGCCACGCAGCCGAGGAAGAGGAAGATGGCCATGCACCATTTGTACGAGATCTGATGGTTGAATAGCTGTAGAAGGTGGTCTCGAGACGGCAGGCTGTGACTTGCTTGAGGCTGCGGCGCACCCGAGGTGGTTCGATGATTCGGCGGGTGTTCTAGTATCGTAGTATCGTCAAGAGCGCTCATTGAACGCCGAGACGCTCACCTGGACAGCGTAAAGTGCTGAGCCTCGTGTGTTTCGCTAATGAAGAGCGCGCGGTGATATTTTCACCTTCACGCGCCCTGATCCGTCGGCTTCAAGGCTATTTTCAATGGAAAACGGCCGCGGCAAGCATATCGCTGTCAAGACTCTTGAGCGCGGAAGGAGATATAGTACCGAGTTGGCCGTCTTGCATGAATGCGGCACCTCCGTTCCTCACCTTTTATCAAAACTGCAAGCAGATGTATACATGTATATCACCACGCAGCTCTACTATAGTACAGCCTCCGACCACTCACTGGTATATGTCCGCTGGTGCGACGCGACAACGGCAGTAGACGAGTCCGGCAGGATGTGTCTGTGCTGTGACTGTCACAGCCTCGAGACGGCAGCCAGTCTTCAACCACCGCGCCAAAGCAAGCCATACACGTACCACCGCGAGTTCAGACATAGCCTGGATGACGAGGCAAACGCAACTGCAAGCGCTGCTTCGCTTGGACGAACCGGGCGAACCTGCGCTGAATGCGAATCGCGCACCATTTCATGCACCAACACCTGGTTCTTGCTGGTTGCAGTCTCCGTAACTCTCACTCTCCAATTCGCCTCTTCCAAGCAACATCCATTCTTCCATCATGCTGGACCCACACTCGCCACCGTCGCCCACCACAAACAGCACCCTCAAATCCCCGCCTTCTCCACTATCAACGCAAGTGCTTCAACCGCACAAGAGCCGAAGCGTAGACGGCTTGAGCCCTCGCTCCACTGTGAGCTACAAAGACCCCAAGCACGTTCGACGTGTGTCCACGGGTCAAGTGGCCGACGAGACTGTGCCCAAGGAACGGATCGACATCATCAACGACTTCCTACAAGCCCGAGTCTCCTCCAAGCCGCTTATCGGCGTCGTGTGCGGCTCCGGCCTCGGAGGACTCAGTAAATGCCTGGAAAATCAAGAAATCATCAAGTACGAGGACATCCCGCAGTTCCCACGCTCCACCGTTGAAGGTCACGCCGGAGAGCTCGTCTTCGGTGACCTGGAAGGCTTCCGCGTTGTTTGCATGCGTGGCCGCTTCCACTGCTACGAAGGCTACGACATGAGAGAGACGGCGTTACCTATTCGCGTCATGTACTTGCTCGGCATCAAGTACCTGTTGGTGACCAATGCAGCCGGGGGTTTGAACCCGGACTTCAACGTGGGGGACCTCATGGTCATGAACGACCACGTCAACATGCCGGGGCTGTCGGGCCAGCACCCTCTGATCGGTCCCAACGACGCTCGCTTCGGCGACAGGTTCACGGCGCTCTCCAATTGCTATGACAAGAAGCTGCAAGCCTTGGCGTTCGATGCGGCTGAGAAGCTCGGACTTACACACAAAGTCCGCAAAGGAGTCTACTGCTTCGTGTCTGGCCCGACGTACGAGACGCCGACGGAGTGCCGTTTCCTCAGGCTGGTAGGAGGCGACGCCGTGGGCATGAGCACTGTGCCGGAGGTGATCGTGGCAGCGCACTGTGGGCTGAAAGTCATTGGCTTGTCACTCATCACGAACAAGGCGCTTTTCCCCGGTGAAGAGCGCGAGGCAGCTTCCCACGATGAGGTGCTCGAGACCGTCCAGGCCACACAGAACGACATCGAGACGTACGTAAGAGACCTGATCGCTGAAGTCGGCAAGCAGCATGCGTAACGCGACGTGAAGCGTCTAAGTTATGGTTTGAGGATGAATAGACTAGAAACGTTCAGCATCCATTGAGCTCGCCTACAACTTCCTCCAGAATGGCAGCTTTCCGCGCCTTTGTCATGTGCACAGCCAGGACCATCGTTAGAGTGCTCCAACATACATCACACCATCCCTTTCCGCCAGCACCAGCGCGTCGCCTTCAGCCACGATCTCATTAATGCAATCGGCTCGAGAACGTTTGCAGGGCTCGCCAACTGAAGCAGCTTCCAGCCCCGAAGCCTGGTGGTAGCTGCGTTTCCGCTTCCAAGAAGCTTCTTCCCTTTCACTATCGTCATCGTCTCCGAGCGAGGCCTCCTGCTCAGCTTCTTCCGCGGTCCTTGACGTCGACATGGCCCTCCTCGACCTCGTCAGCTTGATGCCACTATCAAACACGAACGCATTCCCTGCCGCCCGCTCTTCCACGCCGTAGCCTTCGTCCTTCATCGTCGTCGTAAACTACAGTCTTACAACCCCGCAGTCATCTGCACGGACTCGCACTCTTATCGGAGCCAGGCATAGCTCAATACCCGAACGGGTTCTGGCCCGGCTGCTGCTGGCCCCACATTATCGGAGACGTTGAAGTTCAAGCGGATCCGATGATCACTTCTCGATCTGCTCACAAAGCCAGCAATGGAGCACCTTCCAGCAGATACGCTCAAGACACTCAGCAGCTTTTTAATGGGCCACGACGCCTTCAATCTGTCGCACACGAGCGCCTGGTGGCTGCGCTACGTAGACGACGGCTCCTTCTGGCAGCGGCGACTTCGCTTCAAGAAGTCGTGGACCAAGAGGTTCATGGTGGCTCCATCTCTGCTGTTCCAAGGACGACACGCAGCCAACAACTTGCACTTGGACTCCTTCGCCGTCCTAATGGACGTGGAGCAGGACGAGCTCAGCCCCTTCCACTTGTCCAGTCTCAGTACCGAGAGCTTTAGCTTCGACGTCTGGTTCAGCCTCCTGCCAGCTACTGAAGATCGATGCTTTGGTGGCGTTCTCTACGGTTTACAGTCGGCGGAGCGTGGCTGTCGTCCGTGGCCACACTACCATCAACCGATCGTGGTTGTGAACCCCCGTGGAGACTTGTACTGCTCCGTGCTGGACGCCAAGCCCGTCGTGGCTACCAATTTGCAGTGTAAACGATGGTATCACCTCGCTCTTACCTACGACTTTGACCTGCAGCGTCAAGACGTGTATCTCGATGGCGAGAGCGTCAACTTTGCCGTTGGAACGCTGCATGAAGAATGGCGCTATCTGGCCCACGAGCAAGTGGGGACGGGATGCGTGACGGGAGGAGAAGACCAGTTCCCGTACCGAGGACATTTGGGCTGGTACGGCTTTCATGGCATCATCGACGAGTTCCGTGTATGGCAAGGAGCTTGGAGTCGGGATGAAGTTGCAGGCTTGGCTGGTGGCAGAAGACTAGCAAGCGAGAAGCTAAGAGGTTCACTGAAGCTGTCTACTGGGAAACGGCAACTGGAAGATCGGTGCGTGAACGTGCGAAAGGTATTCTGCTCTCGGCCCACTGAAGCACAAGAGGTGGAGGATATGCTAAGTACAAGTGGTCGTCGCACTTGATATTGCGAGAATGCGGCTTGGTGAACACAATGACTGTCCTTGTGTTTCTTGGACGTTCCAAGCCTGGTAGTTCTGCACCTAGATCATTGCTGCTCCGAAACTAGCAGCTAGAGCGACACCCAGCAGGCTCAAGGTGTTGGTTGACGCCGCCGATGAGCCATCTACGGCTGCTTCAGCTTCTGTCGCATCATTAGACGGCGACTTGATGTCGCCAAGCGCTACGCTGTCCGTCGTCGCCACTGCTTGGTTGGAAGTTTCTCCGTTGCAAGTGGGCTGAGACGTAGCGCACTTCAACGTATCAACTGCACATGAACAGCAAACGTCAGAAACTCAATACTACTCGCTTGCAAAGATGGCCAGGCGCTCACCTTTAGGCATGGCCGGAAGATCCGACGTCACGTTCTTCGGGCATTCAAGGATCGCCGTCCGCTCGGGTGTGTACGAGTCGAAGCTGACCGTCGTCCTGATGTCCGTACTGTACGCCTTCTTAAGGTTGTCGTACTCCGGGTACTTTTTGAACGCGCACGGCACCTTATCGTGGTCGCAGTCGTCAGGACTGAAGTAGCCGATGCCGTACCGACCAGTATCGGCAGCTTTCGTCACCTCTGCGTTCCAACAAGTTCAATCCTGTTAGACCAACATCCCAGCAAGCAATACACAAATGACAAGGCTACGTACTTTTCGTGACCGTGTTGTGTAGCTCCGTTACGAACTCGAAGACGTTGCCGCCCACAACTTCCTTCATCATCTCCTCCTCTTCATTCATCCACTTGGCCTGCACACCAAAACACGAAACATTCGTCAGCTGGGAAGTAAATCTGCTTGAAACTTCCGTCTCGCACTCACATCGAAGAAGCTGCGTTGGTTCTCGTAGCCGTCAATGGTGTTTTTCCCGAGGTTGCACTCGAACTCGCCGAACATGAGAGGCCTCGGGTACTGCGCACTGTTGTACTCCTTCATAAGCATCTTGAGGCCCGAGGACTGCGAGTATTGCGTGTGCGTGGCGGGGTCGCACTCGACGTACTGGTTGTACCCGAGCCACTCTGCACGGGTAAACTCGTTGTCATCCACGCTGCAGTCGTAGTACGACAGGAACAACTCACGGGGCTGAATATCGGCATTGTCCAGCCCAATTGGCACTTGACGGAGACTCGATGCGCAAGAAGCAGCGTAGTTCCGGGTATCACGCAGCAAGGCCTTGACGCAAGGAGCTGTCTGTGTTCCTCCAGCCTGCTTTGAGCGCTGAAGGTTGTTCTCGTTCCCGACGCTGAAACCCTGTTCAAACGCAGTGAAAAAGAGTAAAACCAAATGGTTTTTCCAGACTCTTCTAAAATGCAAGTTTACCAGAGTGTTGTCATAGATCGCGAAGGAGTTGTAGACCATCTGAGCTCGAGTGAACATCTCGTCGGGGTAGCATTTGGGTGGCAAAGCATCGAGAATCGAGCAGTTTTCGCATCTGTAGGAAAAATAATGTTAGAAATCAGATCTTGCTGGTAACTCGAATCCAGGAATTCGGACTTACGGTGCGGCCATGCCGACGAGAACGTAAATTCCGGCGTCCGAGCACGCGCACATGAACTTGTCGTGCTTTTTGCTGGGGTCGACCGAGTACAGGCGCAAGGTATTAACGCCCAGGTCTTGAAGGATCTTCAAATGAGGTTTCCAGACGTCCTCGTGGGCGTCGGCTGCCCAGTCGTAGTTGTCGACAGTCGAGAGCTTGCCGGAGTTGGGGCGCGGGTAGTAGGCCATGCCCTTGACTCGAAATTCATCGCCCGAGGCCGAATCGAAGAACTTGTTGCCCTTGGCCACAATAGGCGACAGCCAGGCGTCGGTGAGTGCGAAACAGGCTGCCGAAGTGAAGACGGCAGCACAAAAGCCGCGACAGGAGCGTCCGAAAGCCATGGAAACTGGAGTTGTTGTGCTCGGCTCTTGAGTGTTTTCAAAATGTGAGTGAGTTGATCTTTTGCCGTTCGCACGGCAACTTCGACGCTGAAGTTGTTAGTTGCTCGACCGGATTTTCTGCGAAACTCGAGCGACCACATCCACCACTGATGGAGAAGTACTGGAGCAGTGACTGTCGATGGCCCACATGTTCTACCCAACATCCGAGCCAGATGCCATGAGGAGGAGTTCAAGGGCTTAACCAGGAGCATCTGCTAACACGCCATACTAAAACTCGACAGCATACGGGAACATTTGTGGCTCTGACACAATATATTATGAGACGAACAGACCCAAGAATTCGTTAGAGCCCTTCGGCTGTCATTTACGCCAGCTTGACCACGACTTTGCCCATGTTCTTGCGCGCGTACATGTAGTCGATGGCGTCGGGGATGCTCTCAAGTCCCTCGAACTTGACTGGGTCGATTCCCGGCGTGATCTTCTTCTCGGCGATCAGCTTGAGCAGACGCTGCATGTGCGGGTGGAACTGCTCGCGATAGTGGCCCGAGATGAATCCGCGCAGCGACGCCGACTTGAACAGCAGCTTCGGCACCATCTCGCTGGCCGTGAAGTCGTCCTTGGCGCCGTGGTAGCCGGAGATGTGGCCGAAGGCAATGATTCTGCCCTTAACAGCCATGTTCTCCACCGCGGCACGCAGCAGGTCGCCTCCCACGGTCTCAAACACGAGGTCCACGCCGTTTGGGTACTCCTTCTTGAGCACGTCGCTCACGTTCTCGGTGTTGTAGTTGATGACGCGGTCGCAGCCGATGGCCTTCAAGTGATCCGCCTTGGCGGCCGAGCTGGTAGTGCCAATAACGTGGTTGCCCGCTAGCTTGGCCAGTTGCACCACGAACTGGCCGGTGCCTCCAGCCGCAGCCGTGACCAGCACCGTCTCGTTGCTCTTCATCTCGCCCACCTGCTCCAGAGCGATGGACGCCGAACTACCACAGACAATCAACGGCAGCGCGTCGGGGGTCGGCGCCGGTACTTTCACCACCATGGCCATGTCCACTTCGTTGTACTCGGCGAAGGCTCCCAGCTCTACAATAAAAATAATAAAAACATTGTAAGTTTTCTTGGATATCTACAGTAAAAGCTTGAGGTTTTCACCGTACTTCGGTAGGCGATGGCGTCGCCCACCTTAACGTCGGAAACTCCTTCTCCGACTTCCAGCACGACGCCCACGGCATCGAGACCGCAGCCGAAGGGGGGAGGCAGGGGTCCCGTGTAGGCTCCGTTGGTGACGTTGATGTCCGTGGCGTTGATCCCGACGTAGTAGTTTTTCACGACCACAGAATTGGCGTGGGCTTTGGGCAGCTCTGTCTCTTCCACGAGGTGCGTGGCGGTGCGGAAGTCCGTGGACTTGGTGTGCACCTCGAGTCGCTTGTAGCTCGGCATCTTGTTCTTGTCTGACGAGAAGTGACCTGAGCTCTTGGAAGCAAATCAAACAATGCGCAAAATGCTGACGTCAGAGGGGATTTGTACCGGCTACTTCGTAAAGTGTACCACTTGACTACGTCAACGGAAGTGATCTGTAAACGAAAATGATGCATGATCAAGTTTGATAGCAGTTGAGGTTGTCTCCTTCACTATAATAAACTCGCATCTTCAGCTGCGACGCTACTGCCAAATACGACTTACTTCGGAAGGAATGGACAGTGTAGTTTCGCCGGGGAGAGTTTGCACGAGTGGCCTTCCACGATTACATTCGATTTAGTGAAAGCGGGATTACAGAAGAGGCCGCCAACGCCAGTACTGTTGTTTTGGTAGCAACGCGGGCACACGGTCGTAATTGCCTGGTAAATGAAAAACATGGTCTCTATGTTGCACGGAACACCATTACAGTTTCCATTCACTACAAGTGCTGCATGATGAAATGCAGTTGGAATGAAGCAAACGGCCTGCAAGGGTCAGAAACTCTTCGAGAGAATATTGTTTATAAAGCTCACGATGAAGCCCTTGGTGATACATACGACGAAGGGCCAAGGGCGGTCACGTTGCTAAGTCAAGAACCGCAATGTTTAGACTGCACGGAGAGTAGTTTTAGTGCTTTCCAAAGCAGTTGCCTCCATGATTTTCTGTCACGGTCTGCAGAGACTTCATACGATACTACTGCTTGGTAAGAATTGCATTTATTTGACCTGCTATGACAATTTACACATCCTGTTTTCATGGGGGGGGCTTAAATCTTGAAAACCGCAATGACGATAGAAAACTGTGGAAATTATGCCCCAATGCAGCGACCCCAGCGTTGTCCAAGACTTTTGTCCTCGAGCTTTGATAGCGTAGGGACGCTTATGCTAGTGTATCTATTGCTTGCTGTCCTTCAGGAGCTTCGCGTACTTTTGGTAGTACTTGTAGTTCGGGCTTCCCTTGAGTGCATTCTTGCCCATCATTTCAAAAACGTAATGCTGTGGTCGTCCTGCCTTGGCCCACAGCTCGATTTTCACAGCCAATTCCTTGGGATCCGCCAGGTCAGGCTCGAACGAGGCTCGCTTCAGATTCCAAATGTCGTCGTCCAGCCTAGTTGCGTAGCGGACGTAGGTTCTCAGCGCGTCGGAGTCCTTGATTTCCGCCTTCGTGAGCTTATCTAATCCGAGGATCTTCCAGACCTCAGCAGTTGTAGTGTCCTCGTACAGCCACGCCTTCACTTTCTTCTCGTCCATCTTGCGCTGGAATTCCTCAAGCACCTTGAGCTTTGGGTTGGCATTCAGTGCATGTCCAGAGAGTTTCTCCAGTCCCAGTGTCTGCTTGACAAAGTCGTCGGTTTTATCGGCGCTCACCCATTTCGCTATGTTTGCCATGTTTCCGATGTCGTCCGCGAGCTGCGATAGGAAGCCCCTCTCTTCGGTGGTGGCCGACTCCGAACTTATATCGTCGATAGTTCCGGCGATACGCAGGACTCTTTCACTGCTGACGATCGTTTGTTCAGCCGTCGCGAGGCTGTCGCTGCTTACGAAGAAAGGCGCTGCTGTCGTGACGAGGAAGTAGCAGAAACGCATGGCGGAGGAAGGAAGCAACCACGGGACTTGAGGCCTAGCAAGTAAGTTGTAGATTGGATGGAAGTGAGTGGCTATCGAATTGAAGTCGCAGCGGACCGCCCTTGTTGCAGGGAGTCGATCTACGATTTCGTGACGGCAAAGCACCTTTGGTTGCATAGCATGTCCGAAGAGAGGGCTCACGATGGGACCCTCTTGAACACTTTCTATAGTAAACTCATTGCAGCTTCGAAGCAGGATACAGTAAGTGTAGTCATTGCATTGACCTGCGCTCGTAGATTTGTACACACGTCTATAATATTAGTCGCGCTTTGAAAACTGGCTCACTGTGCAGCAACTGAGTTTCATATCGACCGGAATACAGTACTGTACAGATGCCTCGCTTCGATGAACGTACCACATGCACTTGCGGTGCTGTACATCACCGCTACAGTCTGTGACCCAGAGCAGTCTCAGCGTTGGAAAAGGTGCTATTATAGTGTGTTGCGATCGAAGACGTTCTCTCTACTAATGAGTGCTTTTTTTTTAAGGTACATTTCGCCACTTTGTTTAAAGTAATCGGCAAATCTGGTGATACATGTATTCGGGAACGACTAGCCTAACAAGAAGGAGCCCTTCAATTTTTCACCACGTCAGATCGTCTCGTGCATATGCCAGAGTGAGGATCAGGTCCTTCACGCCTACAAAATGGAAGGCAATTAATGTACTTCAATCACGATCGAAGGATAGCATGTAAACCGTTCGCTCGGTGAACCTTGGCAACATGCTGTCGATGCTTCCGCCGTGGCAACAGTACAGCACCCTCGACAAACTGTGATTTCTGCAGCTTCTGTTGCAGAAGAACGCCTGATCACGTTTTCATTACTGCACCAAATTACCGAAAGAAGCCCTAAAAAGACACAGTTTTCAGGTCGTGAGGACTTCTCGGATTTGCTTCTGACCTCCCAACAACTACTGTCCGGTACTCAGGATTCCAACCTGTGTGTTTGATGAAGATGTGCTAGCCAAATTCGAATAAGCCGACTGCTACGAAGTAACCCACCGCCCGGCCTTGCTGTTTCCCGTTAGAGTTTCGATCAAGGACTTCGAGAGGCACATCTTTTCTTGGGCGCAAGATTTTCAGCATCGAAAGGTGGCCTGCATTAGCAGCCGACAGAAGCCCGAGGTGAAAATCGTCCTTCATTGTGCACAACCTTTGCAATCGTTTTTCGACCTAAGGCGACGGTGTCCATGAAAACTTGGGTGAGCAGCTCCACCGTCACAAAACACTTGATGCAAAGGTCGCTCATGAATTGTGCCTGGTATTGCCACTCCGCATTCATCGGCAACGAGCTGACCGGAAATGATCCCGGTGCCGAACAGAAGACTGGCAACTCCCGTTAGTTTGTTCGACTGCGAACTCAAAAGCCGCGGTGCTCACGTTACAGCCTTCACTACACAGGAATCGTACACGTCGGGCTAGTATTGCTTGCGGGCTGTAAGGCTGAAGCTTTAAAGGGTAGCCTTAGCGGAAGCGCGACCTTCGCCACTTCGCCATAGAGAAACTTGACTCCCTTAATCGAGTCACAAGTCGCTGCGAGCTCGAACGCCGTGTCAACCATTTCTTCGGAAATGCGTCCAGTATCGACAAGGGTTTGCAGCACTTTCACGTGGCCTCCACGCGCGGCGTGGTAAAAAGCGGAAGCCACGGCCTCCTGTTACGATTTGAGTGAGCCAGCTTCAGCTTCAACTCAAGTCGTGGATTACAACCGGGTAATCATGGGTACACTCGTCGGAGACGAACAGGGAAAGCAGGAGCACCAACTGGATGACCGGATGAGCTGCATAAGCACGATGATGAGAGCGTGCATTTGTATCCTGTATCCAGTGTAGGGCCAAAGGGCCGAAGGCACGAGTGCCATTGCATGTGTCAGTGTCGAATTTGCCGAGTGGTGAACAAGTGAAGCTAACAGGAAAACAAACCGTTGGAAAACCAACTTACCTGGTGTTACGAGAGAGAGCTCTCGTCACTGAGCTACTTGAATCACAATAGGGTTATGAGCCCAAGCTCGCCGAAGCGTGCAGGGGAACAAGGACTGTCCATGACGAACGCCAACTCGTGGGAGGTGGAAGTGTCAGAGAGGACTGGACGGCCGATTAAGTGGCATGGCCAGAATTGGCCCTACTACAAACTGCTGATGATGCTAACGTTCGAGCAGCAAGGACTGAAGAAGCTGGTGGTCGGAGAAGAGCCCGACGGCCCCAGCTCGACACCTCTTCAGCAAACTGCGTGGAAGACAAGACAGCTTGAGATCAAGCAGATCATCTTCGCGTCCGTCACGACCGACTTGGGTCAGAGATTGATGGACATGGAGACGGGTACCGAGATGTGGAAGTACCTGACCAACTTCTATGAAGGGAAGGTGAACGAGCACACCATTGCCATCACGAAGCGCATGGTGTTCAGCCAGTTGCAAGCTGCGCGCTGCAAACCAAATGGGGACGTAGCGGCACACCTGAACTACATGACTCGTCTCAAGCGGCGTCTGGATGCCGTTGGTGGAGGGCTGGAGGACAGTATCTTCATTGGGATGATCATGTCGTCACTGCCGTCGAACGACAGGTTTGACAGACTCCGAGGTATGGTTGAGGTCGGCTTGGATTCCTTGAACACGTCCGAGAAGGTCATGGACATGATCTTGCAGCTGGACTACTCCAACAAGATGGACAAGGCGCTTAATGCAAGTGTTGGTCAGGGTCAGCATAACACAAGCCCAGGGCAGCCACAAAAGGGGCAGAAGAAACCTCCTGCCAAAGAGGGCGGAGGCAGCCAACCTCAGAGGCGCGAAGATCAACTGCGCGGAGCCTGCTTCGAGTGTCACAAGACTGGGCACAGAAGGGCTGATTGTCCTATACTGCATAGCGGCAATGCTGGCGCTAAGCGCAGCAGTGGGGGATCGAAGGCGGCCGAAGTGACGTGTACGGTTGTTCACAGGAGCAAGCAGGTACACAACAACATGCCCAACTCCGAGTTACAGTCGCGATACCCGGTCGAGGACAACATCGCCCTCTCGGTGGGATCGACCACATCAGTGCAGAAGCACAATCAAGACCCAGTGGAGGATCACAACTACTGCAGCAAACGCTGGTTGTTGGACAACGCAGCCAACGCGCACGTGGTTGGTACTAAGAAGTACTATATCACGTACTGCAAGCTAAAACCTGGTGACACAGCAGTGAAAGGAGTCAAGACAGGCTGGGCAACAACTTTCGAAGGTGTTGGCACAATTGAGATACATCACGTGGTGAACGCCAAATTGGTGCGTCTCCGCCTGGAACGTGTCTTCTACCTGCCAAACGCTGGACGCAACGTCATTTCGCAGAGCTGCTGCGAGTCACAAGGCTTTCAGGTCGCTTACGATGGAACCACGCATGTATACACCATCAGCAAGGGTGACACGAAAGTAATGATCGTCGGGAAAACCCCGCAGGGCTTGTTCACGTTCGACGCGTGTAACTCGTTCCTGCCAGGGGTCCCAAAGAAGAAGCAGTTGCCTGCACAAGTGATCGTCAACTTCACCATGGCGGATGGTGTCGGTGACTTGCAACTGTGGCATGAAAGGCTTGGCCATACGTGTCCACAGTTTGTTCGAATGACTGCGGACAGAGGACTTGTGAAGGGCATGCTGCTGAAGAACAGATCGTTTGATGACTGCGAGGCTTGCCACATGGGAAAGCAGCGCAAGAAACCATTGAAGAAGTCATTGAATCGCGAGGTGAACCAAAAGAATGAGGTGATCTACGCCGACTTACTGTTCCCGCCGCAGCAGAACAATGGCACGCGCTACGTAGCAGTGCTAGTAGTGCTCGATGGATATAGTCGTCATGTGACGATATACCCTGTGAAGACGAAAGAGGCACCAGAGATCAACCCGCTGATGAAGCGCTACATCAACTGGGCAGAGCGTCAATTTGGTTCAGCCTATCCAGTGCGCAGAGTAATCACGGACGGCGGTGGAGAATTCGTCAACGATGCCATGAAGTCTTGGTACGCGGAGAAGGGAATAGTGCACATCCCCAACCCGCCGCACAGCTCGCAGTTGAATCTTTGTGAGCGAACTCATCAAACGCTCACGGGAATGATGAAGGCGATGATGATCGCGTCTGGATTTCCGAAGTCGTTCTGGGTCGATGCACTGCAAATGGCTGTGTACATAAAGAACCGTGTGTACTGCAGTGCCACGGGCAGGACGCCGTATGAGTTGTTGTGGGGAAAACGCCCAGATGTGCATCACATAAGCAAGTTTGGTGCACTTGCGTATGCCCACACTCGTGTTAGTCCACAGCGCAAGAAGTTCGACGTTAACTGTCGCGTTGGATTTGTCTTGGGGCTTCGCGAGAACGTAGCTGGGTGCAAAGTTTACTTTCCGAGTGAGAGAACAGCTCAGTTTGTTGGCGATATTCGTGTAAACGAGCACATCGTCTACAAAGATCGTCATGCTCCAGAGTTTGATGAGACTGTGGAGGCATGGGCGAGTGATGGTTGCGATGATAAAATCGCAGGAGGCAGTGGTGAAGACGCCATGCAAGATACATCGGACATTGGGTCTGCTGCACTTGATGGCATACTTACAGAGGACAGTGAATCGGTCAAGGAACCCGACGTCGCTGACAGAGATGCTGATGAAACTGAACAGGATGAAGAAGAAGTCAGCATCCCTTCTGAGTATGGGGATGAGGTTGACAGTGAAGCGCAGTCTGATGAAGCCAAAGATGATTTAGCTGACTATCCAGACAGTGTGGACGCTGATACTGAAGCAGATGCTGCGGATGACCTTTGCAGCGATCTAGGAGATAGTGTTGTTCATGATGACACTCTGTTGAACCCGCAATCGCAACAAAATGTCGCTCAACATACTGCTGATGAGCAGAGCCATGGTGAAAGTGGTGACTCAGAGCAAAGCTGCGAAGTAGCTATCGATCATGGCGTAACCCAAGACAGCGCTTTGGATCCAGGAAGCTCTGCGGTGACCAACGACGTGAATTACGAAGATGTTGTTGCTGATGAGCACGATGTCGTTGACCAAGGTGATGATAGTGAAGGTACTCTATCGATGGACTTGGATCAATTAGGACAACATGCAGCAGCACCTGGTGAAGAGCATGTAGGGCAAAGAAGACTTCGTGAAGAGAGTGATGATGAAAATGAACTGCCCAAGAAGCGCAAGTACTGGCTGCGCGAAGCTTCCGATCGTCGTCAAACTGCACGTTACGACCCATCAGAGTTTGAACTGTACAGTACCATTGTCAACGAGCAAGGTGACATTTTGTGGCATGAGTCGGAAGTCAGACTGCCTCGAAGCTACAAACAGGCGATGCAGTCCCCTCAAGCTGCTGAGTGGAAAGCAGGTATGGAGCGGGAGCTAGCTGCAATGGAGCAGAAGGAAGTTCTCGAGCTCGTCCGGGAAGACGAAATCCCTGCTGGAAAGAAGTTACTGCGAACGATGTGGAGATTTCAGGTCAAGACTGATCATCTCGGAAATGTGATGCGTTTTCGACCCCGTCTTGTTGGTCGTGGAGATCAGCAGGAGCCCGGTATTGATTTTGATGAAACGTTTTCACCTGTTGCAAGGCTTGCATCGTTCAGACTGCTGATGGCTTTGTGCATCCTCTTAGGATTGACTCCGTATCAGTGTGATATTAACACTGCGTACTTGAACGCGGCGCTGAAGATCCTTCAGTTTGTCAAGTGCATTCCTGGCTTTCCGTGTAAGCACGGATATTGCTACCGAGTGAACCGCGCACTGTACGGACTGCATCAATCAGGGCGTGAGTGGAATGAAGAAATCCACAAATGGTTGATGACAATGGGCTTTGAGCGGTGCACGACGGAACCATGTCTGTATTGGTTCAAGAAGGGGGACGTGATCGCTCTGCTGCTAATCTATGTGGACGATGTCATCTGCGCAACCAATTCTGAATCTTTCAAAACGGAGTTATTCGCTGATATGAACGCCAAGTACGGGATAAAGGATCTCGGACTTCTGCATGACTACCTTGGAGTTCAGGTGGAGCAGACACCGAGTGGGATCTTGATTCATCAGCGGAAGTACTGCACAAAAGTGATTGAACGGTTTGGGATGGCTGATGCGCACGGCAGCAAGCTGCCAATGGAGACTAATGAGCGTTTCCAGAACGGAGGTGACACAGCTAAAGAAGATGCAAACTTCTCCTACCGTGCTGCGATCGGTGCGCTCATGTATCTTGCTACAGGCACGAGACCTGATATCGCATTTGCTGTCGGTTGTTTGAGTCGATTTGTGGAGCGTCCGACGTCCAAACACTATGGTGCGGTTCGGCGTTTGCTGCGCTATCTCATTGATACGAGAGATGATGGGATTCTCTACTCTACAGTCGATTCAGTGAACGGCAAGAAATTGGTGATGCCAGACAGAGAGCTTCACGTGGAGGGCTTTAGCGACAGCGACTGGGCCAATTGCCCAGAGACGCGCAAAAGCGTTACCGGTTACGTGTTCACGCTGGCAGGTGGTGCCATCGCGTGGGCAGCAAGACGTCAGACTGTTGTGGCACAGTCGACGGCGGAGGCCGAGTATGTTGCCTCCTGCGAGGCCTGCATGGAAGGTCAAGCAATTATGAATGTGATTTGGGAAGTGCTTCCGGAGATGCAGTCCGATCTATCACTTGGTGTGGATAATGAGGCCGCGATCTCACTGGCCACGAACCCGAATTACAGCAGGAAGACTCGCCATATCGAGCTGCGTTGGCATTACGTTCGTGAGCAGGTGAGCAAGGGGGTGGTGCAGATGCACAAGGTTGAGAGCACAAACAACCCGGCAGACCTTTTCACAAAGGCGCTGCCACTGAAGCCGTTGATGAAGTTCAAGAGGATGATTGGTATTGCCAAGGCGGCAACGGACTAGGAGGACTTCCAGGGCGGCGTGATAACCAGCATACCATGGAGCGTGCTGGCGACGACGTTGTTTCGAGCATGGCTCGAGGGCGGCGTGTTACGATTTGAGTGAGCCAGCTTCAGCTTCAACTCAAGTCGTGGATTACAACCGGGTAATCATGGGTACACTCGT
>JAABLK010000236.1:0-39352 GCA_012295415.1 Phytophthora chlamydospora
AAGGACGCGCGCACGTCGGTCTTGAGAGAGGCCAGGCTGGCGCGGAGCTGCGCCGCCAGCGCGCGCGGCGGAGGAGGCGGAGCGGCCATGAAGCGGAGAGATGGTTCTCAGTTTGTATGGGATCGGCTTTTTGGCGCCAACTTGTTCGAATATGGTATATTTTTATGGAGGTTTGCAGTTTGTATGGATCGGCATGCACAGGGAATTCTATTTTAAAGGTAGACAAAGTAAAAGTAGATACTGTACTCTGATGATTAAGGCATGCTACGTATCAAAGTCAAGGTTGATACTGTAGAATACAGCGTTCTGCAGCCCAAGAAGTCAAGAGCTCCGTTGCCGTCCGCCCAACGCCGCGCCCGCCATGAACATGAACCAGATGAAGAACGCGTCCAACCTGCACGCGGCCAACGCCACGAGCGTGGTGGGTAACTCCATGGCCATCCCATCTCGCTTGGGCGCGGCCAACGGCGCCTCCGCCGCCTCCGCGCAGCCCCAGGCCGTGCCCATGAACGTATCAGCTGCGCAGCTGAACCAGATGAACCTGAGCCATGTGCGCAGCGCCGCCTTCAAGCCCGCCGTGGCCGCCAACGTGGTGCTACCCAGTGCCGGGGCCGCTGCGGTGCCCAACACGGCGGGCGCCGGCGCGCTGCAGCTGTCGGGCCGCTGGTCGCTAGACCGCGAGGACTCGGACTCGACCAACGACTACTTGGAAGCCATGGGGCTGCCGCTCATCGCGCGCCAGGCCGCCGACAAGCTGGACCTCATGGTGATCATCAGCCAGACGCCCGGAGACTTCGTGATCACGCGACGCACGCGCATCTTCACGGAGACCAAGCAGCTCAAGTTCGGCCAGGAGGTCAACGTCAAGAACAACCTCATCACGGTCTCGGGCGACGCCACGCAGGTCAAGACGGTCACGCAGCTCTCGGGCTTCCGCGGCGTGCTCATGGACGCGCGGTCGCTGGACCCGCGCGGCCGCATGCACGTGCAGCTCACGCTCACGCTGCCCGAGAAGCCGCCCGTGGTCATCAACCGCTACTTCAAGAAGACCAGCGAGTCCACATCACTGGAGAACCTGCCGGCGTTCGACATGAGCCTCGAGACCTCGGGCGACGTCAAGCGCAAACGTTAAAGCGCAGCCATTGTTTTCTAGTAGATTTGGATGAAGAGAGCTCAACTTGCCTCTCAGCCGTCTCTCACTCGTGCGCGTGTTCCTAGCGCTCCGATGGATCTCACCGCCGGCATGTCCGAGCCTTGGCTGCTGCGAGCGCTTCACGAGCGAGGGGCTCGCGTATAAGAAGGGAAGTAGAGGCATTTTATTGCGCAATTGACTGGACGTTCACATGAACTCTGCTTTCACTACCAGCTCACAGCGTTGCTACTCACTCATACGGGGGGATGTGCGCACGCCTGCCGTGACTGTAAACTAACTAGATCCGAGGAAGAACTCGCGCTGCACGTCGAACGCCGTGAAGCGCTTGGCGGCGTACTCGAGGAAGTCGAAATCGATCTTGGAGTGCGCCGCCTGGACGAGCGCCCAGTAGCCCCAGAACAGGTGCGACGCCAGCGCGTACCGGTTCACCACGTCGTACAGCGCGTGGAAGAAGGCCTTGGACTCGCGGTTCGCCTCCAGCTGGGCCAGCATCTTGGGCGCCGCCGAGCTCATGTACGCCTTGAAGAAGGCGAACTGCTTCTCGATGCTCGGGTACTGCGCCAGGTCCAGTTCGAAGCCGCAGTTCTCGACGAAGTGGTTGGCGAAGTCGAACGCACGGAAGTTGTAGCCGCCGTACTCGTAGTCGATGATCTGCACGCGGTCCCAGTCCGGGTTGTGCAGGATGTTGCCGCTCAGCAGGTCGTTGTGCGAGAAGACCACGTCCGACGCGAACGCCTCGGCCTGCTTGGAGATCTCGTCCGTGTCCAGCGCGTCGAGCAGGTCCTTGCCGTCGTGGTTCTGGTTGGACGGCAGCACCGACTTGAGCCAGTGCAGCTTCTGGTGCAGCGCCGAGAGGTCCAGCTCCTCCAAGGCGGCGCTCTTGACAGGGTCCTCGATCTCGATCTCCAGTGCCAGCTTCTCGAAGCGCTCGATCTTGTTCCACAGCACGGGCGCGCGATCCTCGGGGATGTCCATGTGGTGCATGACGCCCAGCTCGCGGCCGATCATCTGCAGGAAGTTGACGGGCGTGGTCTGGCCCATGTCCTCCGGCTCGAGCGGTCTCGCATCCAACCAGCCTTCAATGCGGCCGTTCTGGAAGCGGCCGTAGTACGTAGGGGCGAACCCGCGCTCCGACAGCAGCGCAAACAGCACTGCAACAGGTAGGAAATGAGTACAAAGCATAGCGCAGCCGCATTCAACACAGCAGCACAAACCCAGCAAGCACAATTCAACGTACTGTTCTCGATGCTGCGGTCGATGAACTCCTCCGTGTGGTCGCCGTAGAGCCGCACCAGCACCGACTGCAAGCCACAAGCAAAAAGACACGATCCTCTCCGTCAGTCATCATACCGCTGGGGCCTCACAGCAGCGCCGCGCTCAGACCCAAGCCCAGGACTCGGAACCCACCTTGTTCCCCCACATGAGGCGGTACAGGCGGTTGGTGATGCCGCCCACGATGATCTTGACCGAGATGTCGTCGTTCTTCGCGTCCTTCCTACACAACCAGAGCACCTCGTTAGACGATCAAGCCCCCACTCCCAACACTACACAAGCCACAGCAGTCTCACCAGTCGGGGCAGATCTGCTTGACCACATGCTTGGCGTCTTCGAACTCGTCGTTGCCCCCCGCGCCCACGGCGTAGTCGAGACACGCGTTCGGGTTGTTCAGGTAGACCACTACAGCAACATATGTCAGAGTCCGTCTCCAGCCTACCAACCGCAGGCAGGAAGTGACTCACCTTCTTGCGGCATCTTCTTGTCTTGTTCTTCAGAGCTAAGCGAGCTGAAGGAGGCTTGCTTCTTGCTGGCAGATCGGCGTCTGCTGGATCGGCGGGAAGATCGGAAGTGGCTTCTGTCGAGCAGCAGCAGGATGCTGGCGGCGGTGAGAGCGCAAGTGGCGGCGGAGGCGAGGGCGAGGGCGCGCCAGTTGAGGTTGGGACTGGGCTGCTCGGCGCCGGGCATCGACTGACGCAGCGGCTGGGCGTTTGTATACTGGGCTCCTCTCCCCGGGCGGAAATCGGAACCCGATTTTCGACCAGTGACCGCGCGCGACGCACCCTTGGCAAGCGCGGATTGGCTACTAAAGGTGGCGAACGCGCGTAGACGGGACCGTCGACGGTACCCATTCCTCCCATCGACCACCATCTCCATCGACGCGCCCAACGCGGCGCTCATGCAGCGCTCGGCAGCGATGGCAAGACCAGAGGTAACTTACCTGCACCTTGAAGCATATCCCGTGCAGTGCAGCAGAGCTGGAGGCGACAGCTTGCGCGCGGATGACTCTCGGAAGCGGGGAGGGGGGGGGAGGGGGGGGTCTCCGCGGAGCTGAGCCGGGGAAGCTGTGTAGCAGGTTGAAGCAATTATTGTAGTTTGTTTTGCGAGGGCTGCCGAAGCCTTCAAGACGTTTGCTGCAGCGACTGAATGCGGCCAATACAGTCACGCTTGCTGCTGCGATGGTTCGTCATCGACGCGTGAGTTGGTGCGCCCCCGTCGTCCGTCTCGACACGAGACTTGAAGTTCTGCTGTTGACACTAGCACTGCTAGCAGCTGTGCTAGACCCTAGCACAGCCACCAAGACAGCTAAGGCGGTTGCTGTCGGCGCGCTGCAGGAAGAGATGTTCTCGAAGCAGAGCGCCCTTGGGCGATTGCTATGCAAGGCCTCGGCCACACGTGTCGCACTCAGGTTGCTGACCGCGAGCCAATGCACGTAAAACGCGACGCCACGGCGGTGGAGCTTCTTGTGAAATCGCCTCTTCAACGGCTAAGGAATAGATCGATCGACGAGTGCATTCGTGAAGTCCTGCTGCTTCATACCCGTACACTGTTGCCTGCCGTCGAGCAGCTTTTCGCATCGAGCCGCTTGTCTCCACCACAGGAAATTAACAAGCTCAAGAGAACTCGACGAGCTCCCAGACTCATACGAGCTCCTCGAAGCACACGAGGACAATCAAAAGCACGACTCCATCTGCGCCGTTGAAGCTCTAGTTCGTAGTTTATCTAATTGCCGCCCGCCTCAGGACTTGGAGCAGAAGTTCTTGAGCGTGCGCACCAGCCCTGGCGCCTGGTACGGCGTCGTGGTGCCCAGGAACGTCATCATGCGCTCGAGACTGATCACGCCCATGAGCTTGCCCGACCGCGCCACGAACACGTTGTTGAGCTTGAGCATGCGGAAGAGCATGTCGACGCGGCGCATGGGCGTCATTTCCATCAGCTGGAAGGGAGAAGGGTCGATGAGCACCGTCAGCTTCGTCGGCTCGCAGATCTCGTTCGTGCCCCAGTCCATGACCTTGCCGCCGCGCCCAAAAGCGAAGTGGATGGGCGAGCTCAGCAACCGCACGGGCGGCGCCTCGACGTCGTCTTCCTCGTACTCTTCGTCGTCGAAACCCTCGCTGCCATTGCGCTGCAACGACTCCATGGTTCCGTACGCTGCGCGAACTACCGGCGTCGGGGCGCGGATGCCCGAGTCGTAGCCGACCGTCCGCATAGCAGTGGGCGTGGCCGATCGCGGGGTAGTCGGGAAGAGCAGCGACGTTGCAGCGGAGGCTATTGCCTCTGCATTCGAGGACTGCCGTAGGTATGACGGCGTGAGCAAGATGGGAGTCGCTCCCTGCCGCTGACAACGAGACACAGCGTAGGCGAGCCGAGACCGAGTGACGGTAGCCAGCAGGAAGCGGTTCTCAAGAGAGTCCACGATCGGGAAGACGGGCTCAAAGTCGGATCGCTTTAGCAACGCCAAGGCGTCCTTGTAAGTCGAGTCCGCAGTCAACACCCCCATATCGGCTACGTCCTTCATCACTTCCCATGCAGGGATGTCGTACGCGGCTTTGGGCAGCTTCTTCAACCGAGGCAGGTTGCTCGTAACGATGAGCACGTCGTACACGTTCTCAGTAAATCGCTTGGCCGTGAAGTACGCAGCCAGAATGGCCACCGACACGGGCAGGTTGAGACCGTCGGTGTGGGAAATCTCCATGATGATAACAGCAGTCGAGACGGCGTGGGTGACGCCCGAGGAGAAAGCACCCGCGCCGATGATCGCAAACTCAAAAGGTTCGAAGTGGGTGTGCATGAGCTCAAAGGCACGCACAGCCTCCCCAACTAGGCGGCCGAAGATGCCTCCAATAACGAACGTGGGCGTGAACAGACCAGCCGGTACGGGCAGCACGATGCTGATGAGCGTGAGGACGAACTTGAGCGGAAGAAATGTTACCAGCGACCTTGAGAGCAGTTTGCTGTCCGCTTCGGTGCTCTCTGGGGCGCCGTCAGCAGCGAAAACTTGTTTGTCCTTGGAGAAAAGCGCATCGAGAATGCGGTGTGGTGAACCATGGCGCAGGAACCAGGCGCTGTCGCCGTAGAACTCCAACCAACACGAGAGCAAGATCACAACAAGCACAAGCCCCAATCGCTTGCCGAGCGCGTTCCACCAGGCTACGCGAGGTGAGCTCTGTGGCGACGCCTCGAAAAATTGGTCACGCGCCCGGACAAGTATTGACAAGCTGTAGTTGAAGAAAGCGCCACCAAGCCCGCAGACGATGCCCATGATCGCGAACACACACAGATCCAAGAACGTCGCTCCGCCGCTGCCATTTACGGCTTCAGTGTCCGCGGAAATTCCCATACTGCGGTTGCCAAACAGCCCGTAGTTCGTGTTTGCAGCGCCAAAGTCCACGAACAGTGCGCCCACGATGGCTGCGAAGAACGACCGAGGCAGCGTCCGAACGAGGTAGAAGTGCGACGTCACTTCCACGCCGAACAGCACACCGCCAAACGGCGATCCGAACGTGGCAGCAACACCAGCGGCACACGCGCACGCTAGCATTTCTTGTCGCTTGGTATCGTCGTCGCGAATGCGGCGGAATGGGCCCCAGTTCATCAGCACGCTGGCGAAGCCGCACGAAATCATGATGAAGGGGCCTTCCTTGCCGATAGACAACCCCGCGCAGAGCGCAGCCATGAGTCCGACGATCTTGGTAGCGACACAGCGGAAGGACAGGTAGGAGCTCATATCAATGCCCGAAATGGCCACTTTCATGAACGGGAGTCCAGACCCTGCAGCTTGCGGACACACGCACTGCGTCAGGATGGCCGCGAAGCCACCAGCCAGCAGCGCCGAGAGCAAGAACTGCGTGAACCCTTGATCGCCCAGCCATTGGTGATACTCTGCGATCTCGACGCTCCACACGTCGATGGCGAGCCCCACCGCGCCGGCGAAGACGCCAATGCTGATGAGCAGTAGAGGGCTCTGCACTAGCACGAACAGTCCACGTAGCCCTCTCGGGTAGTCGGCCACGTATGTGGAGTGCAGTCCGTCGTGGAAGGCCAGCGCCTTGGTGTAGGACTGTCGGCGCGTGGGCGTCTCGGTAGTCGCCAGGCGAGTGGCGACTACGGGCTCCGGCACGTCGGGGACCAGCTGCAGCTCCGGCAGGGTGGGCACGGGCTTGTAGCTGTGCCAGTGCGAGGGCGACTCGCGGTCCAGGAACGGGTTCATGATGCGCTCCATGACGCTGTCGGCGCGCCGCCAGGGCGGCGACATCCGCGGCGACGACGAGCGGCGCGTGGCATGGCTGATGGGCGAGGGCTCCGCGTCAATGTTGGGGCGCGGGGCCGAGCCCAGCCCGAAGGACACGGACGTCGAGCGCAGTCGTCGGTCCTTACTCGTCATCAAGACCCGGCAGTTGGAGACTGCGCTCCGTGTTTTTAGGGCCGTCGCAGCCAATAGGAGGCCGCGGAGACCGTTACCTTCAACTGCCGGCCGGCAGTTGATCATCGGCAGTGCCGACGATGGCCAGCAAGCAACGGCGACAGCAACGACGCTGCAATGGTTTCACACCTCGCGCTTCTCATGGTCGACACGCTCCTCGGCACAGCACTGATGAATATATCGCCGCGATCGCTGCCCCATGATTTTCGTTCATCGAACGAATGGATGTTCCCTGATATACACACTGCGCTGTTCATGTCGTCGAGCAGCAAGCAAGGGCCTGCATGCTCACGGGAACCTTCCCTCCAGCAACATCCGCCTCGAGTTTCCAGCAGGTTGATCATGGGCCGCGCGCGGTTCGTCGGGATTGCTGTGCCCATCCGGTTCGCTAATCGCGGCGTGCAGCCCTGATTAAACTGATATTTCTGAGAGCACCCACGCCAAATCTATTATATTAGGGTATGCAATACCAGAGTCCCATCTTTTATATTTCTCAAGCAAATCAGCCTCCGCACCCATATCTATTCTCGAAATGTTGCTAGAGCCTGCCGACGCGACTCAGATCTAATGCGGGGCATTCCGCATTTTCCGTTCGAAGGCAGCACGATGGAGTGCGCGCCGGAGCAGCACGCGCCCGCGGAGGCGGCACCCCAGCAAGGCACCGCAGTGCAGCAGACGCAGGAGGAGCAGAAGAAGCCCCAGACGACGGCAGCTGACGCGGAGCAGCTCGTCGTGCAGCCGCCGCAGCCCAAGGTAAAGCGAGCGACGAGTGCGGGCAGGAGGAGTGATGGTCACGCTGACTGACTTGCTTTTTGTATTCCGATGTTGTAGCGATGGAAAGAGGCGCTCAAACGCGCCGTGCAGACGATCGCCGATGAGCGGCGTCAGTCCATTGGGGAAGCCGTCAACAAGTTCACGAATTTCGCCGATGTGGTGCAGGCCGCCGCTGCCTTCGACCGAGATGGCCACATCCACATGGACTTCGACGAGGATGACGACAAATACGACATCGCAGAGCTACAGGAGCAGGCCAATCGCCGCGTGGACGAGTCCGTGCGCACCACGCGCCAGAGCAGCCGCGCCGAATACGACGCGCCCGCTATGACCATCTGCATCATGATCGTCGGCACCCACGGAGACGTGCAGCCCTTCGTTGCCATCGCCAAGCGACTCCTCCACGATGGCCACCGCGTGCGGCTGGCCACGCACGCGGTCTACAGAGACTTCGTCATGAGCCACGGCGTCGAGTTCTACCCGCTGGGGGGAGACCCCAAGGAGCTCTCGGCGTACATGGTGAAAACAGGCGGCCATCTCATCCCCTTGAACCTCGAAGCCATCCAAAAGGACGTGCCGCGCAACATGCAGATGATCGAGGAGATTATCTACTCGACGTGGCCCGCAGTGTCTGAAGCCGACCCTGACGGTGGAGGCCCCGGTATTCCTGGCAAGCCTTTCCGCGCTCAGGCCATCATCTCGAATCCCGTAACGTACGGCCACATCCATGTGGCCGAACGGCTTGGCGTTCCGCTGCACATCATGTTCCCGCAGCCCTGGGTACCCACGACAGCGTTCCCGCACCCGCTGTCCAATATGCCATATACAGGGAAACCCAAGAAGGTGAACTACATGTCGTACAAGATGGTGGACCTGCTTATGTTTGAAGGAACACAAGGAATGGTGAACGAATTTCGAAGGAATGTGCTGGGGCTGCGCAAGATCCGCAAGGGCGATGGGGGTCGCGACATCTTGCTGGACCTCGCTATACCTCATGCTTTCATGTGGAGCCCTCATCTCGTGCCGAAACCGAACGATTGGGGCAAGATCTATGATGTCATCGGTACAGTCACGTTGGAAGGGCCAAGCTCCTCGTACACGCCTACACCTGACTTAGAAGCCTTCCTTGGCCAGGATGCTGGCCCAATTTTCGTGGGCTTCGGGTCGATGGTCCTGCAGGATCCGAAGGGGGTCACCAAGATGATCATCGATGCTGCGGAGCAAGCGCGTGTACGCGTATTGATCCAGTCCAGCTGGAGTGACATGGCAGGCGATATCACCATCCCAGACAACATTTTCTTCCTTGGATCGTGCCCGCATGATTGGCTCATGCCGCGAGTGTCGGCAGTGGTGCACCACGGCGGAGCAGGTACGACGGCAGCGGGCCTTCTTGCTGGCAAGCCCACGTTCATCGTGCCGTTCTTTGGCGATCAGCCGTTTTGGGGCCGTGCCGTCCTGGATGCCGGTGTCGGCGTGGAGCCTTGTCCGATATCTCAGTTGACGACCGAGAAACTGCGGGTAGCCTTTGAAGCACTTGAGAGCCCCCAGCTTCAGGCTCGTGCCATTGCAATGCGCGACCTCATGCGTCAAGAAGACGGTGCCGGCGAAGCTGTGAAGTGCTTCTACCGCAATTTACCTCTGCAGCACATGCGTTGCGACTTGAATTGTGGACGAGCTGCGACGATGTGGAGCCAGAAAGACAGGATTCGTTTGTGTGACGAGTGCGAATTTGTTGTCACCTCCCGCCCTGAAAACTCGCCGAAGGATATTGTGGAGTACAATTTTGTCGACTACTCAGCGCGTGGCCCGGACAATGTTCTCGAAGGCGCATCTGCTGGTGTAGGCGCATTTGCTCACGTGTTCGGATCGGGCTTTAAGGATGTGATCGTTAAGCCCGCACAAGGGTATCGTGAAGACGGTGCGAAGGGTGCAGTGATTGGACTCGTAAAAGGCTTGGGTGGATTGATGATCAGCCCATTGGTGGGGACGGTGGTGTTCGCAGACCACTTGGCAACCGGAGCGTACAATAACGTCCGCGGAGACGACAACAAGAAAAGGGGCTCCCTGATTGCAGACAACAAAAAGTTGTTAAATGCAATGGGCTTCAAAACCCGCAATAATGTGCACAATGGTTCGATGAGTGCAGATGAAGTTGTTGAAGCGCAGGACCTGCTATCTTCGCAAATCGCAATTCAGCTGGCACCAGAGGAGAGAAGCAAGCTCGAAGGCAGATTCAATGCGCTTGTGAAGGATCGCAAGCTGCACGGACAGAAATCATTCAAGCTTTCAAAGAGTAGCGTATCGGATTCGGCATCTACTGACAGCTCGGAGGACACTGCAACTGTCGTTGTAAACGTGGATGGGGCCTCTTTCAACGGTAGCGACTCGTTCAATATCATTTTCGGTGATGGTGGGAAGGTTGGTCAAGCGCTGCATGAGAATGAGGTTCGAGAGCTTGAGGACGAGGCCCGGATGGAAGAGGAAACCCAGAAAATGCGACTGGCGAGCTTGAACAGCAAGCCGTTGCCGAAGATGAATATCTGCATGATGACCACAGGCAGCTGGGAAGAAAGTGTCCAGCAGTATGTTGCGATCGGACTGCGACTCAAAGCGGACGGACATTGCGTGCGGATCGCCACAAACAGTGGTCACCGGGACCGTATCGTCAGCGCTGGCTTGGACTTCTATCCTCTTGGAGGCAACGCTATCACGACTGGCAACTTTCTGCAGTACCTGTACCAGCGAACTCAAGACCAACCGCGCCACAAATCTCGACTACTCAATCTCGCTCACTCCAAACTGAACCACCGCCGGGAATCGTTTCCGGAAGTAGATGACCTCCGCGAGCTCGTGTTTTCGTTGTGGCCTGCGTGCGTGGAGGTGGACCCACTGCTTCCGGGTAAAGCCTTTCGCGCCGATGCTATCATCGCGCATCCGTATCTGTTTGGCCAGACGATCGTGGCCGAGCGACTCGGCGTGCCATTGCACTGCATGAGTTACAATCCACAATCTCGCACCCAGGCGTTCCCCCATCTTATCAGCTCGAACATGAAGCTCCACAGACCCTATCGCTACGCACCCACGAACGCAGCATCGTACGACGTCATTGACAATGTGTTGTGGAACGGTATGCGGGATGTTCTGGACGAGTTCCGGTATTTCCTTGGACTCACCGGCAAGAGTATCGCCAACAACCTTCTTGCGGAGTGGCGAATTCCTCACACGTATCTTTGGAATCCTGCACTTTTGCCCAAGCCCCACGATTGGGCAAGTGAAATCACGATCGCAGGTTACGTGGAGCTAGAGGAGAATCATGCTGAGAACACCGACCTTGCTGCAATTGAACAAGAGCTTTGCTCCTTCGCTGGAAACTCTGCTGGTACGCCGCTCATCTACTTCGGCTTCCAGTGCGGTGATTGGGACCCCCGCCGAGTACAGGATCTGGTCGGCACTCTAGAGAAGGCGGCTCGTAAAGCAAACGTGCGCGTGGTGTTCCAGGGCTACGAAAACAGCACGGACGACGCTGCATTTTTCGTTGGTGGTACCGACGTTGTGTTCGAGATTGATCAGCATTTCCCAGTGAAGCGCATTCTACCGCATGTGCATGCCGCCATGCATTGGGGGGATCTATCCATCACTTCGACGTGCTTGGCAGCAGAAAAGCCGGCTTGCGTGGTCCCGCGTAACATCACGCAACGTATGTGGGGGCAAGCTTTGGTGCTATCAGGTGCCGGTGTTGAACCGTTGGAGATGGATGCACTGACGCCACCAAATCTCGTTCACGTGTTCCGCGTCCTGTTGGATCCCAAACTTGCTCATTGTGCCAAGCGTCTAGCCCCGAAGTTTTCATCACCGAGTGCTATAGAGACTGCTGTATCGGCGTTCTACAGCAATCTTCCGCTGGAGGGAATGACTTGTGACCTGGACCCAGTGCGAATTGCTCGGGTCTATGACTCGGTGCACGAAATGAAACTCTCTTACGAGGCGAGGCTGGTAGTACACCAGCTTACTGGTGACGCAGGGAGCGCGGGTGACCTGAAGTACAAGCCGCTGAAATACTCGCAACATCACCCACCACGTTTCTCATTGCGAGAACTGGAGCTTCTTCATTCTTTTTCGTCTGGCAACCTCAAGAAAATCCCCAGGACGAAAGTTCTATACACGTACGATCCTGCCAGCGAGGAGTTGGCAGCAAGGGTGGACCAGGAACGTGCATCATTAGCATCGTCATCGTCATCGACCGAGTCGTTGCGATCCAAGAAGTTCGGTGGCGCTCCTCTGAAAAAGCGCATGCAATTCTCCCGTGCCCAATCCATGGCACTGAACGTGGTGGAAATGCCAAAGTTCTGGGAGACACCAGAGGAGCGAGCGAAGTGCACTCTGGAGATCAATGCCAAGTATGAAAAATTGCTCATGGGACGCAACTTCGCTAACGGTTGCTCATCTTCATCGGCATCATCGGTCGCTCTTTAGGCAAGGCCATGAGCGTGACGGATACATTTTTCATGAATAGATTCACGTTAGGAGGTCTTGTGCTTGTTTCTCTCGTCATTCGGTGACTAACGACGGGGCTGCTTTTGCTGTTTGTTTGCATAGGAGCAAGGCATGATGGGATACTACTCGATAAGGTTTAGCCGCTCTACTTCTCGACGTTCTGCTGCCTTCCTAAAACCAAAGAAGCGCATAACTGCTTCGCGTTTGCTTGTGCGCTGGGGCTTCTTTACGAGTCGCTCGTAAGCTACGGTGGTGGCCTTGCGCGCTGCAGCTTCTTCCTCCGTTGACGACCAGAACGTCTCGATTTGCTCTGGGGTAGCAACAAGGCTTCCTGGATTGGACACTATCGAGGAGCAGCTTAACGTTCTGCTGCTGAGCATATTGCCGTGGTCTTCAAGAAACTCCCGAGTTAAACGGACGGCGTCGTATTGCCGAGCTGGTTTGATGACGGGTGGCGTCTCCTTTGGATTACCACGGATAGAGAAGGTTGGAGGCCGGCTTCCACCAAATCGAAGAGGCTTGTAGGGCACGAACACCTTGACTTTATCGCGCACGGCCACATAGGCTTGAAGTGAAAGTTTCAGATTGTTTCGCGGATCGAACACCCGTGCCAGCTTCGTGGAATCTACGTCGCAGCGCATTGCGCCCAGCGGTAGATTGGAGTAGAAGGCTTTGACTGCAGCGCTGACGGGTTGCTCACGGTCAAAAGTGGCGGCCAATGCTTGAGCTTTCTCAAGAGCATCCGGCTGGAGCAGGTCTTTGAAGTTCGAGGCCAAGGACTCCACGGAGCACATCGTCCAGTCGATCAGCGGCAGACCCACCTGAGCTTGCTGGCACACGCTGGCCATGAAATGATGAATGGAGTGTGTGCCGCAGATAGCAGTAGGCTTGCCCGCGGAAAGACTTTCAGCAAGGATGTCGGATTCTCCCCAGTGGATGGCTGCGACTACCGCCTGCTCCTGAAAGAGTCGTGCGTACGGCAGATCACTGGCAACCTGGAGCACGTTGGCAGACTGATAGGGTGTTCGCTTCTTGTCACCAACCTCGCGAGTCTGGAAGATGATGCGCACCTGGTGGTCCGGAGAAGCGGCAGCAGCGTCAATTGTGCTCAGTAATTCATCGAGATCATCGTATCTCATCGCCCGAGTGGAGACTCCAAAGTAAATGAGTGGTGGCGAGAGAGTCTGAAAGGCGAATTCGGAGAGTGCGCGTGGCCACTTGAAGTGTTTGGTCTCTTTTTCATGCTTCTTGCGTCGTCTTCGGCTGAGACCGACACCGGTATCGAGCGTCACATGACCAACCACTGACAACTCAGCCCCCCAGTCCACCGGTTTCGACAGCAGTGCAGGGTTCCAGAGGTAAATATGAGGAATTTCCCACCGGACCAACGGATCTGGTTGATCGCATCGCTTGTTGAGCCCGATGAAGGCTCGAAACTGGGTCAGCACGTCGCCAATGCCGCCATGCCAAATAGTGGTGTCAACGATGCCATACGTCAGCAAGTTGCTCTGACATGACGTCATGACTGGAGTTTCACAGCCTACGATCGAGCTGAGAGGGTGAGGGAAAGCATACGTCGGGGAGAGAGGCTCCAAGCTAGTGCACTGGAGCGGAATTCCGAGTCGCTCTGCGACGTGAGCGTGACCGAGAAGCAGGGGATGCCACAGGAGCGAATCTGCACGAAAGTGTGCGCCTGGAACGTTTGCCCCACCACCATGTGGGTCAGCGCCATATGCAGCTGGCCAGAGTGAAAAAATAAGCTCCTTGAACGCTTGAATGGCCCCTGTGCCAAGCCGACCAGGTATGGCCGCACGGGCCGCATTTTGGCTATCGTACACAAATCTTCCGAAGTCCTGGATGCTTTCAGGTGCTCCCGCAAGTGGATAGAACTCAAGGCCGCGCACCATGATCGCTGTACGAAAGCGCTCATTGGCAGCAACTCGGACGCGATGACCGTGCTCTTTGAGCTTCAGTCCGATTGCTACGAACTGCTTCACTCCACTGTCCCACGTGCCGATTGCAGCAAGGCAGATATTCATCAGGGGAACTGGCGGGCTTGACTTTTTCGACTTCTTCTTTTGTCGGATGTCTTCAGGACAGCCCACCTTTCCACGTTGATAAGACGCATACGCTTCCCACTGCGTCAAGGTCGAGAAATCTACAGTGTTTACGAAGTCGCGAGGAATGTCCAGCTTCATTTTGATCGTGCCAGCAGACGTGAGTCGGGTTAAACAAAGAGCGATCGCTGGCGGTTCTTCTGATCCAACACCAGCGAATTCAGTTGACGTGTCAGCACAGTTGACGCGTATATCCGCCATACTGACATTGTCGCTGCTTCCGTTTGCATGGTGAAGAAGTGGTTGTACCACAAATTCCTTCGGTTGCTTACGTGGACTCGAGGCTTCGTCACTTCCCGGGAAAGCTGTTCCTTCAATCTGAGCTGCAAGTTTCTCAACTCTCTGGGCCTGTACGATTGCCTCGTATCGGCTATAGTAGCGGTGCTTCACGGAATGCCTCATTCGTCTGAGCATCTTCTTGCGGTCTTTCCTGCGCGCGAAGATTACGACGTCCACTGCGTTTGGTCCGGTGGCCAAGCAAAAGGTGTCTGCCAGTCCATCCTGAACGCCCAAAGCTGCCATTAGATGGCGGTCGAACACGTTGTTCAGCTTACGATGACCTTCTTCTCGTTTCGCGTTCTTTCGCCCAGCAACTGCGCGATCAGCGAAAAGCACAGCGCCATGAACCGGTCGTATGATCAGATAGTACACGCCCACCACCGCGCCTTTGACAGCCCCGACGACTCCTCCATTAATTAAGCCTTTGGCTGGCTGAAGCAAGACACCCGTTAAACCCCCGGTCAACTCATGCGCGAAGACGATGGCACCTGTGACTACTCCCGTGAGCAACGAGCTCGGCCCCCGAGCGGAATAGTCGGCGCAGTGATAGCGCACGAACCTCTTCTTTTTGTTCTCCGGACGCTCTTTCAAGATGAAAGCGCAGCGATCACAGAGCTTGATCTTGTCGTGCACGCTCCACTGCATGGCGATACGCTGGTGATCCAAGTCGCACCACATATCCTGCGTCGGTAAATGGTGGTAAAAGCTCCGGACAGCTTCTCCAGCGCCATCCTCCAGAAGCAGGAGATCCCGCAGTGCCTCGGCTCGTGTACGCAGCTCCGGATTTGCAAGCTCGACGAAGGCTTTGTGTAATACATCAGTGGCAAGTTGGCCGATTGGGCAGGGGGCAACGCCAACCTGAGCGCTTACAACAGCCTGGCCCCAGAACGGTTGATCACCGAAAAATGGCACAATGAAGGTTGGCTTTCCGGCGAGTAGACCAGCAGCAGTCGTTCCTGCGCCGCCGTGATGAACTACGGCAGACACTCGGGGCATAAGCCAGTCGTGCGGACAATTCCCGATGAAGAAAACGTTGCTGGGGATTTCAAGATCTCCCGCCATGTCGCTCCAGCTCGACTGGATCAATACTCTGACGTTGGCCTGCGTCGCTGCTTCGATGATCATTTTCGTTGTCGCGAGAGGATTCGCCAGTATCATGGAGCCAAAGCCCACGAAAATCGGTCCTCCATCGTTACCAAGAAATGCCTCGAGCTCAGGAGACGGGGAATACTCGGATGCGTCCGTCTTCAGAGTAACAGTGCCGATGACATCGTACAAGGGTCCCCAGTCTGCCGGCTTCGGAACGAGTCGTGGACTCCACATAAAGGAGTGGGGGATGCACAAGTCCAAGAGCAATTCAGACCCGGAGTCACCGTTGCGGATCGGGTGCAGCTTCAGGACTTCGGTGCGGAACTCGTTGATGATTCCTTCAGTACCCTGCCACAAAATCAAGTCGACAAGTTTGTACGAGATGTAGTTCCTCTTCTGCCACTTGCCTGTGTACGCCAAGTTCGACAGCGGATGTGGGAACGCCATTGTGGGCACCCACGGCTGCGGGAACATGATGTGGAGCGGAACGCCGAGGCGTTCGGCCACGTGAATGTGGCCGTACGACACGGGGTTAGCAATGATGGCCTGCGCTCGAAATGGCGGGCCTGGTACGCCTGGGCCGCCACCGTCCGGGTCGGCGTCAGATACCGCCGGCCACGTGGAGAGAACGATCTCGTTGATCATCTGCATATTTCGCGGGACATCCTCGGTAAGCGATTTGATATTCATGGGGGGAATGAGGTGGCCTCCGGTCTTGACCATGTAAGCAGCCAGCTCTTTCGGGTCCCCTCCCAGCGGGTAAAACTCAATGCCGTGACTCATGACGAAATCTCGATACACTGCATGAGTGGCCAATCGCACGCGATGGCCGTCCTCCTGCAGTCGAAGTGCGATCGCAAGGAATGGCTGGACGTCACCACGTGTGCCAACAATGAGGATGCAGATGGTCATCAGCGGTGGAATCAAGAGCAGCTCATTGGTGTCTTCGTCCTCTATCGCCGATGATCTCTTGCTGCTGTCCAAGTGATCGCGCTGTCGAGGCGAGTCCGGCGGCTGAATTTGATCAGGAGAAACGTTGTTGGACCGAGGATTCTGCAGTTGAATAGCGTCTTCGGCCGCGAACTCCAACTGAATGTGTCCGTCAGAGCTCTGAAGAGCAATTGCAGCGGCGTGGAGACCGTCAAACTCGTTCGCCGCAAGTGACTCGATGGCAGCAGACAAGCTGGAGCACTTCGATTCTGCCGTTGGGTGATGCATTGTCTTCGTGTGGGTAAGCGACTGTGGAACTAATTCGCTAACTCGTCCGCAGTGTTGGCCTTGCGGGGGTAAGTTCCCTGTGCGAGTCCGAAAAATAACTCGCAACTTGGTGCAACCGTTGTCCACATTTAGTCCGGGAGCAGCACAGTTGTGGATTAGTAGCACCACGTGCGATTGACATTCTGACGCGCTCTGCTCATCAGCATCATGACAAAGACAAAGTTGTTTTCAGAAGAATGGGGAACGGATTCCCAACATCGTGATGGCATTCAAGCAAAATTGTGCTGTATTCCAGCCGTCAGAAGCTTAGTGCAATGCCTTTCGCGCACGTTGCATCGTGCTCGAGGGCATCACATCTTGGATTCGCAGATTCCCTGTCACCTTCAGCTCCGTGTTGAACCTCCACGCGCAGCCGTTCACAGACTTGTTGAAGGAATACAACGTTATCCTTCGACCGCTGCTGCTCGTCTTCTGCGGATACAAGTTCTGCCGGGATGTCTGCCCATTCGAATGTCCGTGCTCCCACAAGCAACACAGCCGGACCGAAAGCAGAGCATAACAGCCAGCGTCGATCTTCTTGTTGCTCTTGCAGCAGTTGAACATGCACAGAAAAATACTGTCCATCTTTTCCTGTTGTTGCTCCGATCCACGAACACTGGAGGATCGCTGTACTGCTCATCTCGTGGCCAAGATGTTGCTTCATGCACTCCATCGCTCGGTGTTCATCAAACATCAGCGTCATGGTAAACCTCGACGGCCTGTCCACAGCTCCGTCCGAGATTGCAGACTCCTTCTCGATGTGAAGCATGGAGCAAATGTGTGTGATCAAGTTGTCCCTCTCCGGCCCGTCTAACGTAGTGGTCAAGAATTGATCGAACTCTAGCGACCCCGGAATCCCAAGCATCGCTCGGAGAGTTGAGCCTGATGGTTTCAGCGTGCAACGCGAACTGCTTGCAGGATGGTAGAGCTCCAGACGACATGATGGAAGTTGCTCTTCGCCTTCGTCGAGATACGCAGAAAGCAGAACTTGGTCGTGGCCTACAGCTCTCACCGCTTTGAACAGCTTCTTGCTCTTCGAGTTGTCGGTGCTCATGTCAGTTGCAGAATACGAGTAGTCCGAGAGTACGAGGCGATCACCACGGCCATCACTTCGGTGCTCAACACACAAGTGATCCAGCACCATAAGCGCCAGCTTACGACTCCTTTCTTTCTCCATCACGACGATTTCTGCGGAGGAAGCATCGCTAAATGCTATCGGCAACAGCAGCTCCTTATCTTCGTCTCCAACAACGTGGACCAGATCGCTGCCCTCCAACACCAACGACAACCGCATGCTAGTGGCACAAACGTACGCATCCACTCGCAACAACACGGTGTTCCTGGACTCGCCATGACCGAACCGATGGCTGGTAGCCACGTCAAACACTGTGAGCAGTGTGCGACCACAACCGGGTAACACCTTCGCAATTGTCAGGACCTTCATACCGCGTTCTCCAGCTATTCCGTGGCGTCGAGTCTCGTCGATCAACTTGGCAGCATTGACGTCGGCGTCCCGATCGAACGTCCTGGTCACTGGAGTGGCCTTCTGCTTCGCGTACAACCGATCACGCAGGAATGCCACCTTCAGGAGATTCGTGCTACTATTTGGTTCCCGATCCACTTGAGCATCCAAGCGCGTCATGATGATGTGCCGCATCAAACTGTCCAAGGACTCAGAAGCAATGAGGAACGGCTTGTCGGGGCCGACGACCTCGCGTAGATCTCGATGTCCGTGGATTTCCGCGATGGCACGGCCACTTGATGCCGGGTGATACACTTGAAACGTTATGGTGAAGGAATCACGCTCACGAACACGATCCGTCGGTGATGCGAGCGCTGGTTGCAAGTCACGATGCACTTCAGCACGCATTGTGACGCGCACAACGACGTACAGTCCGTTGGCACGGTAACTTCCACGGTGCACAAGCTCCTCGGTGTCGTAGCTGTAGACCTTCCGCTTCGATTTGGCCGCTTCGGCGTGATCCTCATCGGTGTCATCTTCTTCATCGTCACTTTCAGTGGAGCGATCGTCGAGGAGGTGAACACACGACGCGACCACAAATTCGGAGTTGCTCTCCTCCTGACTTCTGGTGGGCTGTCCCGGCATCTCCGTTTGATCAACTGGCGATGGTTCACTGTTTCGATTGTAAGAGCCGACACCAAGTACTGGAGTTGCTTCACTCGCCCAGAAAGAGCCACACGGTAAGTGAGCGACTACACATCCGTTCTCTCCGCCACCGTTGGGATCCCACGCGAAATAGCGTCGAACAATGTCCCGACTGATGTCTCGCCGCTCGGTCATTGATGCCTGCTGCCACGATAATTCTAGTGGCAGACTGGCCTCGAGTTCACTTTGTTGGAGTAGCAACGTCTGCTCCGCACAGGATCCAGGCAGCCAGACGCGATATCGAACAGCATCTGTACCCTTTCTCCTTGGGTGATTTTCCGCTTCCCCTTCCGGCTCATGATCGCAGAGTTCAACTTGAACGTACACGCGGACGATCTGCTTCTTGGTGATCCGTTGGTGCGGATCCTCCAACACGCGCAGAACGCAGGGGAATCTTGCCAAAATGCGTCGTCGTAGGCGATACAAGCTGATCAAGTCCGCCTCCGTCTCTGGCTCATCCGACTCTTGATCAACGTCTTCATCGCAGCTTTCAAGCACTTTCTCGGGCGGCTTCGCAAGACAGAACCTTCGCAGCAATGTATGTTGTAGCTGAGAAGGCGTGGCATGCCGCGATAGATGAAGCAGCTCCTCTGCTGCACCACTTGAGATCCAGATACGGTGGCATGCACTCGATCCCGGGGCGTAGAAAGCAGCTTGGAAATCTTCCGACTCGTGGCGCTCGACGAGAGTAAATACCCAACGCCCACCGTCTGAATTACCTGGTACTCGCACAGCACGACGAAGAAGCACGCGTCCAGGTGAAGTTTCCGTTGTTCGTACGCTGAGTCTCAACGAAGCCGCCGCCTTCGGTTGGAACTCCGGCACTTTCATTTGCGTTCGTGTGACGCAGTACAAACGAAGCCGATCGAGCATCAAAGCTGGTAGACGTGCAGCAGACACGAAGAATTGGCGGGCTTGGACTGCTGACATGCGGCCCAGGATGGTCTCAAGATCCACAGCCAAGCTCAATGCTACGCTCTGCGTGGAGGTTGAGTAGGAATTGCTGCCGTGGACGAACGCGTCAACTTGAACATGACCGCGAGCAAGCTCCACGATGGTAACCGTGGCCAAGTATCCTCCAAGCAGCAGTACGTGGCGATACAATCGTACTGCATGAGGCCTCAATACCAACTCGTACGGACTTGGAGACTCGATCGATTCGGGACAATCTTCGAGTCTTCGCTTTTGCAGCAAACAGAGTCGAGCGAGACGGGCGTACATGTCCGTATGTGACTGCGGTGGCAGTTTATCTGCTCTCGATTCGCCACCCTTTGGCATCGCTGTAGGTGTCAGGAGGTTGTCAATGTCGTCTTCCGAGATGACTGTCATCCAGCGCTGGCCTGTGCTCGGTGAGTACACACTGGCGAAAATGCAGCGACACTCGTGGAAGAGCGTGACTACACAGCGTTCCTCTAAGTCGTTAGACATCTTCTTACGCTGTTGACTGGACGCTTGAACGCTCGAACGCACGAGCAAGTGAGCCGTGCGGTACACCCGAACATTGGCCAGTACTGCGTCCATCAACTGCAGCACCGCCGAGTCTTCACCCGCACCATCTTGTAAGTAGTTAGTCGGGCAATTGTCAAAGACTACGACGCGCTCAAACAGGCCGGGAATGGGAGCGAAGCGGGTGATTTCAGGAGCCAGGAACCCCGTACCGTCCGCAACGATTAGCCGAGCGGTTCGCGTCGCTGCCTCGACCCAGGCCGCAAGAGCGTACAACAGCCTACTTGACTCAACTTGTGATCGAGAAGCTACTGCATTGGGCCACAACGCATGACGCAAGTACCTCTCGAGCGCCGTCAAGTTCGCGAATGGGATCGTTGTGATGTCCACTTGCTGTAACTTCTCTCGCAAGAATGCTGGCTGTGCGAGAAGCCGACGGGATAGACGCCAACTCACCGCACTCGTCGCGATTTCACTCTGTGAAGGGCCGTCGTACACTTTTCCAGGCGTGAGCAGCACGATAACAGCCTCCATGACGACGACTAACGCTGGGCTTGGCGCTGGAGCCATCGCTTGCTGCTTCATTTCCTGAGTGACGGCGTCCTCCGCGAGCTCCAGCCGCAATCTCGTGGTTCGATCGAGAGCCAACTTTACGTCTGCGTCTACCATCCGACGTCGTATCTCCTCTCCATAGGCCTCCTCTTCCTTGTCTTCTCCTTGCTTTGGGCCGAAGAGATCGCTGCGATTCGTCATAGTCCCTCTCAAAAGCACACACATTGGCAGTGGATGGAGACCGCGTTTGACGGTGGCAAAGCAACTCAAGAAGGCTCGTTGTGTCACGTCCCGAAGCCCCACGTCGCCTTCAAGGATCACGCTGTGTCCTAGCACCAGCGCATCTCGAATAGCTTTAAAGTCAAAGGTTTGGTCAGTGTCATCGCAGCCCAGAGACCGCTTCTTGGATGCTGGAGGGCGCGTGATCGAGAGGAAAAGACCAGGTAAAGCGGCTTGAATCTTCTCCAGAATGGCGGCTCGAGCCTTTCTTGGCACATCGTTAGCAACCACAAGCAGCAGCGGCCTTGGTCGGTGGAACGGATAGCCACGAGCCTGAACCAAGTCCGCAGGAACGAAGCGCCGAGCCAACATCTCATCACTATGATCAGCATCTCGTCTCTCCGTGACTTCTTGCTGAGCTTCTCGCTTGCTCAATGTCCGATGAACAACTAGGAACGGATCTCTCGATGTACTGGGCTCAAGAAGGCGCTGTAGATGCGTGATAGCGCAGAACGCAGTAGCCCAGTTGAAGATGGCGACGGCAGCTTGCCAACCTCGTGGAATTCTTTCAAACGTCTCGACTTGAAAGCCTAAATCCCCCGTGTAGGCGTCCAGCAACGCCATTCCCAGTGGAGACTCCCGTAAATACGGCGTTGATGCCGCTACACCCGCAGCTACGAACTCTCCGGACGCTTTTAAAGCCGCTCGAGCCGCTCCAGCAGCAGCATCCGCGATTTTCTGCATCCTTCGGGTCACTCCAACTCGACAACGCAGAAACCTCGCGGCCTCGCGCCATCGAGTGTTGGGGATATCCCATTCCTCATCAGCGTCGCTCGTGAAGATCATTAGCAAGCGTACAAGCCCCAGAACGAGAGCTGGAAGAGGTTTCTCGTCCGCTTTCGCCTTTGCTTCAGCCTTCATGAGGTTGGGAAGAGCCACCATCTCTTGACAAGCCTTTGCCAGTTCCTCAAGTGCCACAGCATTCACCGCTCGAGCGGCAAGCGCAAGCTTTAGGCGCCAACTTACTAGTTCTCGGATCTTCCTCATCCTCTCCCGACCGAATCGACCTCTTACCACCTTTTGAATGCGCTCGGCCGCTTCTTCTTGGCGACGTCTTGTTCGCTTTGCCTTGGCTACTCGACGAGCCAGACAGCCCCTTGCTACGCGCTGTAAGTGCACGGAGGCTGCGTTATGCCAGTACATCTTGGCCACTCGACGTCGTACGAGGAAGCCACGCACCCCCGCCTGGATGAAAGTACTGGCCACGACATACTCGATCTTCATCTGCTCGTACGTTTCTCGCGCCAACATTCCTCGAACAAATTTCTGGATCTGCGTCGCGCAAAAGTGCTGAACTAATGGAGTTGCTTGGTCGTGCTCACGGGTCTCTGCTTCAGCAGCCGCTCGAATCGCTGCTTGTTCTTGATCTTCTCGTCGCTGTTGTTCTTGATTCAAACTTGCAACTTTCGTGGCTTGTTCTCGACTGGATTCGATCCGCTTGGCGTGCTAAACCAACAACACACAACTCGTTAATAAACCGTAGGAAAAACACTAGAAACAAAGGTACTTACAGAGGCGTCCATGACGGCTTTATGCTGCGCCTTGAACGTATTAAGCAGCTCCTCCTTCTTCTGGATGTTGACGATCTTGCTCTCGTAAATGTACTTCTTCTCCTCCAGTTCTCGTCTCAACGCAGCCAGTTCTCGTTGTGCTTGAGTCGTAAACGCCTGAAGCTCGTCGCTGTAAACCTGCAGCTGTGAGCAGCTCTCGAAGTACGCGATATCCATGGCTTTCCGTTCCGTCTCCTCTCTTAGCGAGTCAAGCAGAACCCCCAACTGAGCGTTCGCTTTCCTCTCAGCAGCTAAGGCTTCTTCAAGTTGAGCGCCTCGAGCTCTTCTCCTCGGTGGTGGAGGACGCTCAAACGATCTCCACTCGGGCTTCGAGATGGGCCCAAGCATTCCTGAGCGCTTCTTAGCGTGAAGTTTACCTGGAACATCCGAGTGCGTTGGGTCTCCAAGTCGGAGGACGTTACCTTCCGGGTCTTCTGTAGTATACGAGGACTCTAGTGTGGTAGGAACGTTGTAGGCATTCGCAGACAACTCCACCATACTAAACCGCCGCTGGGCTTCATCTTCTGGAACGACTCGGCCGTGGATGTCACGCGTATATCGTCCAAAAACCGCTTCTTCCTGCAGAACCACAACTTCCGCTTCGTAAAGGCGAGCCATGTCCACTTCGCCGATCTGTGACGGCAGTACCGAGCTGTACTTGGTCTTCCCACGGTTTGGAACTCTTGATTTTGGACGGAGAGCTCCCACCTTGGACGGCGTATTGGGCACGAGCTCTTCGTCGTTGATCACTCGTGTCTCGTACGGCGTTTTCGCTCGCTTCCGCTCTGCTAGCGCTTGGGCGAAAGCATCGGCGTCTGTCACGGGTTTCTCAGCATTATCACTCACGTTGCGGAGACTTTCTCGGGTCGATTGTGAACGCTTCCCACCAACTTGCACGAATCGATTCGAGTCTGCAGCATCGCTCCGGGGCTGTGCATTCTGTTCGGCCAACAGCTTCGCTCGACAGTCAAGGTTCAACGGTAGAACGAACGGGTTGCGCTGGAGAGTGAACCCGAGCCAATCCGTGAGCCCCGTGTGCTTGCCCAAGAACTCCAAGTCGGACGCAAGTTTGAGCAGGTAGTTGATGCCGTTCCACTTGAATTGTTCAGGCTCCGAAGATGACGAAGTGGACCCAAGCTTGGTTCCAGCCTTATTCTTTTGCTTGTAGTTTCTCCACGCGACGACGGCTTCTACCGTCTCGAGCGTCGCTAGGCGAAGCAAGTCAAGCACATCCACCGTCTCGCCCAAGTGTGCGCCACTGACATGTCCGGCAGTACTTGCCCGTCCCAGGCGTTGGAGATATCCTTCACGCACAAGGATGCACTTAAGAACCTCAAGTTCCTGCGATTCACGAGTCACAAAAGTCAACAGACCAGTACTTCGAAGTACAAAGCAAAGCAGAGTAATTGATGGTTCCTACCTCGCCGGAATCGAGTTCTTCAGTCCAACTTTCGCTGGCGAAGGTGACAGATGAGACTTTAGGCAGCGATACCCCCTACCAAACACGAGGTTAGTGAACATCTTGACTCTCATGAGCACTTGATGGTGGACGTGCCTTCCCATTGAGCCCCGACCGAGTGGCTTTCGTGGGCGAAACTTTCTTGACTTTCTTGATGGGTGGGAACTTGGAAACTGGAGCCGCTCGACGTAGCGGAGACGACACCAAGCTAGTAGATCTGGTATTATCACCCCAAGAGGTTAAGGTCTTAACCACAGCAACTTGGTCGTCGTCCAACACGTACACTTTGGGCTTGCCGTTTGCTTTCGGAGATGCGTGCTCCATCGATCTTGTGGCCTCCTGGGCGTTGCTTTGGCCACTGCAGAGCTTTGAACACTACAATCCGAGGCTACGTCGAGCCGCGCATGAAAGCATTCGGCCGTCGGATCCCTGCAAGTGTGTCGCTTCGCCACCAGTTTCACGCAGCGACTGAATTAGTCGCGGACATCAAGAGCACCGGATCTGGGTTTTGTTTAATCTAAGCGAGTTTCTTGTCTATCCTGTCAGTGGGTGACGGTACCCGAAGCTGCAACTCAAGAGCTGGAAGCAGCTCATTGTCGATTGCATCCTCGAACACCTCATCGCTGCTGTCTGCAGGCACGAGACATCCTGGAGTTTCTGCCAAGTCTTCCAACAGCAGTTCCACCTCGGAAGCGCAGGAATTGAACGCGTCCGACTGATCCGAGACTTCGCACTCGGACATTCGCTCCTCTCTTTCTTCTTCTTGAGGCGGCGTGTGCTCAATCTCCTTGTCGACATTGTCATCCTGCAGCGTGGAGTCATCAGTCTCTTCGTTCAGCGTCGGCTGTGGTTCTGCAGTCCACGACGGAATGTACTCTAGAAGTAGCAGTGGAGCAGGCGGCACCGCAGCATTGGGAGCTGAATCGCCAGGTGCTTCCGTTGATGAGGGGCAGGCTCCGTCTGATGAACGATCCGGTTGGAACTCTACCATAAAGACATCCGCAGTATGGAGCTCCTGGCTGCCTGGTGCCTCTGGGAACTGCAGTGACAGCAATGACTGCACTGCAGTCTCACTGTCGTCCGGTCTGCTTTCTTCTTGAATACTTGGCCTTCCTGTAGTGTTCTCCTCGAGGTCGATGCTTTCAAACTCCTCTTGTTCTTCGCTTGTCGACGAGTATTCCAGCTGATCGACTTCCATAGCAGCTTTCCGAGAACTGGTGTCCTCCTCAAGCGGGTCTTTCGGCTGGGGCAGGGGTGTCGCCTCCTCGGTGGACAGCTCGATCACTGCAACGAACTCATTCTGGAAGGAAGAACGCTCGTCTTCTGCCACTGAAGCCGAGGCGTCAGCTTCCTGTGGAGACTCTTGCAAGTCAATCAGCAGCTCCTTCTCTCCAGGGGCTTCGACACTGTCGCGTAGCACTTCTGGTTTTCCATCTTCCTGCTCGACGGGCGCAACATCCTTAGGCAGTTCCGTCATCCGCGTTGTCACCTTCTCCGGACTCCCCACAGGCGCAAGAGAGACATTCTCGATCGGATGTTCCTTGGCAACTTGCAGCCCAAGCTTTAGATTCCCCCTCGTCGAAGTGACAGGATCAACAGACAAGCTTGTCTTGCTCTTCTGCGCTCGGTTGTCCTCCAGGTACTGGCCTGCAAGGATCTCCAACTTGGCCATGCACTTGCCCACGTAGAACTCGATCACCAGGCAAATCGTGCTCGCCTCTGCTGTACGAAAGAGATAGTCCTGAGTGATAGACTCGCCAGCAACCACTCGAGGGGAGCCAAGCGATGCAGGCGCAGGACGTCGGCACTTGAGCAAGCAGCACGTATAGCCTTGTTGAAACACAACCGACCATTTCTCCAGATCGGTGTAGTACCACGTACTCAGCACCACTTCGGCTTCGTGGCCTGTACAGAACGCAACGCCATGCGAGGAAATCTCCAGCGACGTGGCTTCACTAGGCGAAGACTGGCCCGTCATCGCCAGCTTCACAGGGAAGCGCAGGATTCGATCAGGAGCAATCGTCGCGTGCTTTTCAACACACTCGGTGAGCACGTGCAGCCACACCTCGTACTGTTCAGGCTCCATTTCGGCGAACGTCCACGTCCGGTACAGCGTGACGACGTCAAACGCGTGCATCGTCGGCGTGCTGTCGTTGCGATTCACAGGACTGGCGGTGGATACGGGCCGGATACAAAGCACCGAGCTCAAGTCGATCACTCTTCGCTCCTTGGGCGTGTCGGTCATTCCTGGACAGTGTGTGATCTTGTCGTAGTAGCATAGGAATCCCCCCACTGGCGTCTCAAACAACACGACGAACTTGAGGTGCCAGGCTTTCCGTAAGTGGAACGTCCGTGCGTTCTGTCGCTTGAGTAGCTGCCCTTGAAACTTGAGCATCTTCGTGTAGTGCGGAGACTGAAGTAACGCTACCAGAGGCTGCATTGTCTTGGCCGGAAGCGGCAGCTTGTCACGCGATAGCATCGATCTCTGTCTTGACAGCGACTCGCTTGGTGAAGGTGAGAGACACGCCGCGTGGAACTCGCACAACCCGGTCGCCAATACTCGACAAGTGCTTGGGTTTGTCGGGTTCATGTGGCTCAGCTCGCCAGAGTTAATGTGAACCATCACGTTCGACGTGGAGGCGTCGTCCTTACTGCCGCTTTGCTCGCTGCTTTCCACGAGATGTTGGCAGCCGATGACACGGCAGCACGAATCGATTCGCTGCTTGAGACTGTCGGCGTCCGTGAAGAACATCAACACACTGGCCCGTGGGGATACTGGGGTTCCCGTGGTGCTAGCTCTTGACAGCCGAGGAGGGGAGGCCAGCATCTCTCGAAGAGAAGCGTCCATGTACGTGCCGTTCTTGAGGAACCAAATGGCCTCACGAATGTACTGCGCCTCCAGGCTCTGGAAGACCAAGTAGCCGGGCTGCTTTGCCAGTTGATGGGTCGTACGGAAACGGAGTTCAAGGCGTGTCCCTGCTACTTCACAAGACTCCAAGTTCTCGTAAGGATAGGAGAACAAACAGGCCGTGCGATCGTGGCAATCGGGCGACGGGAAGACGCGAAGGTGGCGAATGCCCAGCGTGAGTCCGCGCAGATCGCCGTTGATGGAGCACGTGAAGCACAGGTACCCGGACCGCATGTACTCGACGCCGAGGCGCTCGCGACTCGTTGCGTTCCGTACTGGCTGCTCCTTTCGCAGTAGTTCTCGTCGCTTGGCCATGGGCAGCATCGCTGGTTGACTGGAGCCGAGGGACGCTCGACGCTGCTGAATTGGCGACGGTAGGTTCTGGCCGATGAGGACGCCAATGTAAACCTGTTCTGGCGGCTTCTCGAGGTCCGGAAGGGCCAAGATTGCTGTGAAATGGGCTTCCAGCTCTGTCAGCACAGGGAAGACAAAAGTGGGCGACGTGGAACCATCGTCCAGTACGAAATGCACGGACTTCTCGCTGTGGTCCCACGCGATCTCCTTCATGAGGCCGAGCGGAGACTGGAACATCATTTTCTGCTGGTGAACGGTGATCGCGTGGACCGTCTCGACGGAAACCCCGAGAACGATATCGACTGGAGGCGTCGAGTTCTCAGGAGCGGTGCGCATCTTCCCATGGTACACGGAAGGCTCTTGAGCGCTTGAAGTGTCCGGTGCACTGTACGCATGGTGACGAGACCCAGAGCGACTCGCTTGGACGGAAAACGAGCCCCGCATTGTCCTCAGTCGTTCCGATGGCACACAAAAGGTGAGTCAGTTAGCAGACTTCTCGGAGTGAAGCAGGAACCACAACTGTCGACGGGCTTACCTCAGCTCAGCAGCAGCGACCGACGCCTACTTATAGCGTGGGGTAAGAAGCGCGCCATGCCCTACAGAAACGCTCAGCATCCACGTCACAAGGGGTTGAGACCGGCGGCCACTTAACTCGGAACTGGTCCATTCATTCATCTTTGCGAACGGGAACTATGAAGACGCTCGAGAAGCAGGCGTTGAAGATCCGTTCCGCGCCTTGGAAGTACGGGAACTGGAGCCACATCATCACGAGCAGCTTCACGTGGTAGAAGAGCGGCAGCCACCCGACCTCGCGTCCGATCGCAGTGACCAAGTAGTCAACAGTCACGGCCACGACGAAGTAGGCGAGCCACCATTCATACCGTCGCGTGCGCTTCTCGCCCAGCACTCCAATCGTGACGTAGGCCGGGAAGCCGAAGCCCATGAGCGAGCAGCCCCGAGAGGCCACGAACCCGGGCGTGAACATGAAGATGAGGCCGAACAGCGCAGGCCCCTGAGCCCACAGGTCCTTGGCCAGATGCACGTGACGCTCAGGAACCACGCGGAGCGACACGAGCATGCGCATCAAGAAGTTCGCCTTCTCTTCGTCCTCCGTATTCACCGCCACCACGCGCTCGTGAAGACGGTTCGCGTACGGGCTGACTAGCGGACTCAGCAGCGTGTAGAGCACGATGTCACCTCTCGTGAACGGCGAGTGCATCCAGATGAGGAAGATGTTGCACAAGTGGAGCGGCACCGTCAAGAACGAGGTCACGAACGTCGGCAGGAAGAGCGTGAGCATGCCGAGTGCGCAGACCGCGAGCGACCAGATGACCCAGTACTTCAAGCACGCCTCGAAGGCCCGCCACTCGTAGTCCGGGATGCTGATCTTGTCGAACTTCTTGATGAGCTCGCTGGTCAGCGCCGGCCTGGACGCCGGCGGGGTGGCCTTGGTACTCTTCGGGTAGAGTCTCTTCTGCCTAATCACTCCGACCGAGTGCAGCAGCGGGTAGCCAATACTCAGCAGCCCGAACAGCGCCTCACTAGCCAATACGTCCGTCGTGGACTGCGGCAGCCAGGCCAGTGCCTCGTAGCTGAGTCCGAAGAAGAGCAAGTGAGGCAGTAGAAGCGCCACCGCGCGCCACTTGGCGCTCAGACTGGCCACGAAAGCTCGGTACCGCAGCTCCAGCAGTCTACGGGTGCGTACATACTGCATCCTCGCCTTGTGAACGTACCCCTGGCGGATACAGACCCCAACGAAGAGCAGTGTCGCGCCCAAAAGAGCCTGCAGCATCGGATCCATCTCGGCGACGTAGTCGACGCCGATCTTGGCGGCCGCCAGCACATGAGGCAGCGCCGCCTCCCCCACTACAGCCAGAGCTTGAACGAGAGGGACGGCCACGAGCAGCAGGAAGTGCAGCCAGAGCTTAAGACACTGGAACGTGGCGACTACTGCGTCTTCGAAAGCCAAACCAATGGCGGGCCAGTCCGGGGACTGGGCCAATAGCTCGGCCAGTTGCGTGGTGTTCAGGGGGTTGAAGTCACTGTACTGGCCCAACAGGGACGAGGATAAGGGCAGCGAATCCTGCTAGAAAGAGCCAAGAGTTAGTGTGAGATAGACGGATGAGAAGGTAGAGACGCGTACCGTGAGTTCGGGGACGGGAGCTTCGAGGTCTGGAGAGAGTGGAGTGTTGGGGACTTGAGCGTGCAGCTTGGAGAAGAGGAACGAGGCCAGGAGCGCCCCCAGCGCCGGCAGCACGAGCCATCGACGCATGCTTGTCGCGACGAGTCGAAGCTTTGCAATTTCATTCATATGCCATTAAAGCGGGGATTATATGACACTAAAGCGGGTACTATCTGCGACGTGTGAGAATGTTGGTGTGTAGTTGATGTGAGAAATGTCTGCGACGTGTGGTGGGTGATTCGACCACCGAAGTGCAAGTTGCAGTCCCTGAAGTGACGCTAACGGGATGATGACAGCCCTGTTCTCTTCCAACTCGACGATGGAGCTTGGTCGCAAGCTCCTGCTGATGCTCGTGGCCGCGGTCTTCCTGTGTTCCGGCAATCTGTGCATCATGGTGTCCAAGGTGGACGGCCTTGTTCCCTACAGCAGCGTCACCGTCACGTTCCTCATCGAAGCTGTCAAGCTCACAACTACGCTAGCAGCCATCGTCGCCACCGATACTGCCGTCCCCAATGAGTTCAAGCTGCAGACAAGCTGCTACTACGCCGTGCCGGCCCTTCTAAGCGCGCTGGAGAGCAACCTCAACTACGTCGTGCTGCGCTATCTGGACGCCGCGACCGTCTCCGTGCTCTGGAACTTGAAGATCCTGCTCACTGCTGTGCTGTTCCGCTACGTACTCAAGCAGCCGCTCTCGGAGCTGCACAAGCTGGCCATCGCTTTGCTGGTGCTGGGCGTGTTGACCAGCCAGTCCGACCGCTTTCGAGCAGGTGGCAGCTCAACAATGGGGAACTCGAAGGATTTGGCTTTGGGGTCGGCACTTGCGCTGCTTGGCGTGACGCTGTCGTCGTGTGGGAGTGTCTTCGCTGAGTGGACGCTGAAGAAACAGGCCGACTGTCCATTTCTGTGGCAAAGCGTGCAGTTGTATGCGTTCGGAGTGTTGTTTAACGCTCTGGGATTGGTGCTCGTGGATGGCAAGTTGCTGCTGTCGGAGGGCGTCTTTCACGGCTACAGCGGCTGGACGGTAGCTGTCGTCGTCGTGAACTCGCTCGGTGGTATCTCTATGGCATGCATCCTCAAGTATCTGGACAACATCGCCTGCGTTTACTCACACTCGATGGCCATGATGCTCACGACCTTCTTCTCCATGTTGTTCTTCGCCTTTTCGCCGTCGCTGGAGTTCGGCTGCGGAATTGGCGTGCTGGTCATCTCCATGTACCTCTATCACCACCCGCTCGCTCAAGTTGAAGCGGGAAAGAAAACACCAAGCAGCAATACAAGCAGCGAAGACGGTGATAGTTTACCAACGACAGCGCCTTCACTGCAACTCAAGAAACTTAAACGGTACAAGGAGGTGCCGAGTGAACAGCGACCCGAAGGTGAAAACTCCCGTCTTCGTATCGCCGACGAATGAGGATGTTTAGTTTTTGTTTTTTTACTTATTCCTCCCAATAATGAAGGTTTTTGTTTTTGCCTTACGGAATTGTATCTAACCTCTCTGTCGTTGCTAAAACTTTCTTAATGTTGCTGGTTGGACGGGTGCGTAGGTGGTTGGTTTGTGTTGCTGGCCCTCCCAAGTTTTTATCCAGAAAACTCACGATCCCAGTACACGGGCGTTCGCTGCACGGCTCGACGCGTTGGTCCGTGATGACTCCGATGCCAACGAAAGCCTCTCTGGGGACAGTGAACCAGTGCAATTTCTGAAGTGCAAGATACTCGATGCCTTCCTCGTCCACCTTGAGCATTCCAAAGGCTTTCAGTGCTGCCGGTTTGTAGAACAACTTGCCGTCTTGCCGTTCCAAGCCGCCTAGAACGGCAATTCGGCTGCGAGTTCCAAGAGCGGTGTCGACACAGCACGGTTCTGACAAAACGGTCAGCGATCGATGCTTGTAGCTCAGATACAGGCACGCCCACACCGTTCTGAGAGTGGAAATGACCGAGAGGACCACGACCACGACGATGGCGTGGCACACCAGGCTCCACAAGTAATACGAGATGGCAAGCGCAGTCTGCTTGGATTCCTGCAGGTGTGAATCGTTCAATCCAGAGAGAAACGTCTGGAAGGCAAGGGCACTGCCCAGTTCCCCCACCAACGCCGTCTCGTAGCTGAAAAGCACGCGTTTGATTCGAACCCGCCACCTCTCACCAAGTAGCCGCGTACTCCAGCATCTCGAATAATACGAGCATCAAACCGGAGAGGTTGTAGCCCATCGACGCGTACTGGATCCTGGTCGCCCAGCCGTCGTTGGCGATGATCAGGAACAAGTCGGTCATGATTCCCTCGATGATCAGGTAAAGCAACGCGCATCGCTGGTAATTCGAAGCTCCGTGGGCTGTTAGCCGTAAGCTTTCCTGTACAAACACCATCGCTTGCTGCTGATCAAGAGATTCTCCCAACTGATCGCACCGTTCGCCGTAGTGTTTGCACAGGACGAAGCCCCGCCGGATAACCAAGCCACGATATACGAGCCAGATCACGCCGACAAGAGCGTACCAGTACGACACTCTGGAGGCTGTACTCCCCGTGTCTTCAGCAAGAAATACGCCATTGATGTCGTACGTTCCCAGCACTTCCACAACGATATACGCCGTCTTGTCCTCGGTGCAGTAAGTGCCGACTTCCCCTTCGTAGTACGAATAATAGCCGACACTGCCGTGATACATGTACAGATCGAATGGGTAGCTGTCATTGGCACAGGGAGATGGTGCCGTGTGATACGGCGTCGTTTTCTCGCTCCCAATGAAGTAGTTGCCGTGCAAATTGTACTGCGGAACGACCGAATGGCAGACGATTCCTTGGTCGACTTCGTAGTAGTGCGTAGCCTCGAGGTTCCACCAGACGCCAGCGAGCACGAACGATTGTACGGGGCAGAGTGCGGTCAAGTTTGCCGTTTCTTTTTGTGACTCGGGCGGCACGACGAGGATCTCGGGCATTTGGTGCGGCGTGACAAACTGCAGGTAGCTTCGTATCTGCAAAGCGAGGGGCGCGACACCCAAGCAGGCCCACAACGCGAGAAGCAGCCTCGTGGCTGTCAAGTAGGATCTGCAATAGGCGATCGTACTTGCTGCCTTGTCGTGACAGCATCGTGGAATGCACGGTATCATCGGTGACGAAGGAGTTGTTTGCAATGTGGGTTTGACGATGTTCGGTCTAAAAACCACTCGTGGGAAACGGACGGGGTAATGTTTTCACATATCCAGCAGCAAAAGCAGAGCCTGCCCACGAACGGAGTCCTATTGGTATCTAGCAACGAATGCCTGTCCTGTTTAATTCCAACAATGTGGAGATTCCGAGCTTAGCCTACTTCCTGAAAGCTAGACGTCCGCGGCAACAGGTTAGTCACAACCGAAGTAATAGCGGCTTCCTGGGGTGGACAAGAAGCCGCTATGTCAGCCAGTTATCTGCTTGTTAGGCAGTTCACACACCACTGCAAGTGCAGCTGATTCATTTCACGCAAGGATTTGTTTGTACGATTTTGTTGATGCTTTTTCTACTACGGAATCTCATCTAGCGTTCCTGCACCAGCCAAAACCCGCACCGTGCGTCTGCTTGGTAAGCGATGGAAGCATTCTGTTTGGACAGAAGTACCTCCCAGTCTCCGATCGAAGAAGCTCACGATGCCTGTGCAAGATCGCTCTGCGCATGGCTCCACCCGCGCCCCACTAATAACCCCAATTACGATCAAGTTTTCTGGCGGAACGGTGAACCAGTGCAGCTTGTGCAGCGCCAAGTATTCCTTGCTCTCGTCCTCCATCTTGAGCAGACCAAAGGCTTTCAGAGCTGCCTGTGTGTAGTACAGTCTGCCGTCCTCGAGTCGATAGCCCCCTAGCAGGATGATTCGACTGCGCACACCGAGGCAAGTGTCAATGCAGCAAGGCTCTGACAAGACAGTGAACGAGCGATGCTTGAACCAGACAAACATCAACGCCCAGGGAACTCGTACAGCCGAAATGGTCGAGACAATGACAAGCACGACGATGGCGTGGCACACCAGGCTCCACACGTAGTACGAGATGGCGAGAGCGGTTGGCTTGGATTCCTTCAAGTCCGACCCGTTCAGCCCAGACAGGAAAGTCTGGAACGCTAGCGCAGTGACCAGTTCGCCCACCAGAGCCGTCTCGTAGCTGAAAAACACGCGTTTGATGCGCAGTCGCCACTTCTCGCTCAGCCACCTCATACTCTCGAGCATCTCGAACAGCACGAGCATCAGGCCCGACAAGTTGTAGCCCATGGACGCGTACTGCACTCGACTCATCAACCCGTCATTGGCGATGATGAGGAACAGATCCGTCATGATTCCCTCGATGATCAAGTAGAGCAGAGCCGAGCGATGATAGTTATTAGCTCCATGCGCCGACAGACGCAGAGTTTCCTGAACAAACACCATGGCCTCCTGCTGGTCGAGAGTTTCTCCCAGTTCGTCGCATCGTCGACCGTAGCGGCTGCACGATACGAAGCTCCGTCGGATCATCAAGCCGCGATACACGAGCCAAGTCGCCCCAACGATGCCATACCAAACTGAGAAACGGAGCTTGGTGCTTCCTGTGTCTTCGGCCAGGAAAACCCCGTTGATGTCGTAGCTGCCAAGAACTTCCACCACAATGTACGCCGTCTTGTCTTGTGTACAGTACGTGCCGACTTCCCCTTCATAGAAGGAGTAATACCCGATACTGCCGTGATACATGTACAGCTCAAACGGGTAGCTGTCGTTGGCACAACTTGATGGCGTTGAGCGGTACGCAGTCGTCTTCTCGCTTCCGACAAAGTAATTCCCGTGCAAATTGTACTGCGGGACGACCAAATGGCAGACGATTCCTTGCTCCGCCTTGTAGTAGTGAGTTGACTCGAGGTTCCACCAGACGCCAGCGAGCACGAACGCCTTCGCCGGGCAGACTTCGGCCAGGTTTGCTGTCTCCCTTTGTAAATCTGAAGGAACCACAAGGATCTCGGGCATTTGGTGCGGCTTGACGAACTGCAGGTAGCTTCGTATCTGCAGAGCAAGTGGCACGACACCCATGAAGGTCCACAACGCGAGAAGCATTCGGTAAGCTGTCAACACGCGACCGGTCCTAGCTGGCGGCGGCGACCGGTACGTCATCGGTGCTTGGCCGCTTTTCTCCATTGGCAACCTGGGATTACGACTTCTCTGTAGCTTGGTCGATGGCGAGTGCTGAATTGTCTAGAAAAATTGCTCTGCTCTTGAAAAACGGACGGAGACATTTTCGTTTCGAGGCCAATATTAAAGCGTTTTTACTTCTGCAGTGAGGAGAAATGCGATGATGCAAGTGTCGCTTCAACTTACCTTGCAACATCCCTTTGTTTGGTGAGCGGGGTGTGGGACTGAAACCCTTCAGCACGCCGGCATGCGGGCTTCTTGTAGTTTTCGCTAAGGATACGAAAAAAATCGTCGACACATCAGGTTGGAAATTGCTAGACTTTTTCGTCACTCAATTTTGCAGGGAAAAGGGCCACGGTGGTGTTGCTTATCCTTGGGGGGAGATGGTACCGTTCTGTCTGACTGGTAGTGCCTCCCAGTCTCCTATCAACAAAATTCACGATGCCCGAGCACGGCCGCTCGCTGCAAGGCTCCACACGCGAGCTTGAGATGACTCCGATTCTGATCATAAGATCACTCGGTACGGTGAACCAGCACAACTTGTGCAGAACTAAATACTCGATACCATCCTCCTCCATCATCAATATTCCGAAAGCTTTCAGCGTGGACACTCTGTAGTAAAGTTTTCCATCATCCAAGCGGTACCCTCCGAGCATTATTAGTCTACTGCGCGCTCCGAGAGCCGTGTCGACGGAGCACGGCTTGGAGAAAACGGATAGCGACCGGTGCTTTAGCCACACGAAAATGATCGCCCAGAACACGCGCACGGACAGGATTATCCCTATGATGACTACAACGACGGCGCCGTGGCAAGTCAAACTCCACAAGTAATAGGACACCGCCATAGCCGTCGGTCGGGATCGCTTCAAGTCGGAGCCATTCAATCCAGAGAGGAAAGTCTGCAACACGAGTGCAGTAACCAGCTCCCCGACAAGCGCAGTTTCGTAACTAAAGAACATTCGCCGTATTCGAAGTCGCCACTTCTCGCTTAAGCACTTGGTGTTCTCCACCATTTCGAACAGCAGAAGCATCAATCCAGATAGATTGTAGCCTAACGAGACGTATTGAACTCTCGTCGCCCAGCCATCGTTGGCAATGATGAGGAACAGGTCTGTCATGATGCCTTCCACGATCAAATAAAGGAGAGCCGAGCGATGATAATTGGTCGCGCCGTGGGCTGAGAGACGCAGCGTTTCCTGGACGAACACCATGGCCTCGTGTTGATGGAGAGTTTCTCCCATTTCGTCGCACCGTCGACCATAACTTATACAGGACAAGCAGCTCCTCCGAATTGTTAGCGCACGATACACGAGCCATAACGCCCCGACGATGCTGTACCAGTACGATACCCTCGGCTGCGTGTTGCCCCTGTCCTTCGCTAAAAGGACTCCGTTGATGTCGTACGTCCCAAGAACTTCCACCGTCATGTACGAAGTTTTATCCTTGGTACAATACGTGCCGACTTCGCCTTCGTAGAACGAGTAGAACCCAACGCTCGCGTGATACAAGTAGATCTCGAACGGGAAGCTGTCGTCTGCACAACTGGATGGCGCAGTAGAGAACGGAGTCGTCTTGGAGCTGCCGATGACGTAGTTGCCGTGCGTATTATACTGCGGCACCACCACGTGACAAATAGTAGTGTTGTCCACCGAGTAGTAATGAGTTGCATCGTTGTTCCACCAAACTCCAGCCAGCACGAAAGCTTGCACAGGACACTTGTCGGCTATGTTTTCTGTCTGCTTGGGAAGATTTGACGGAGGCACGAGAACGGCTGAGATGCTGTGGGGCTTGATGAACTGCGCGTAGCTCCGCATTTGCAGAGCAAGAGGCAACACGCCCTGGAAGAGCCACACCGCCAGTAATACCCGCTGCGTTGTCAGCCAGCGAGCATTAGTAGCGGCCACCACCCGATTCCGGAGACTGCTCTTCGCTGGAGACGGCAGTCGCAAGGACGGTGGGGGTGGTGCTAGCACGCTCACCTTGCTCGAAGACTTCATGCGTGATTCCGCCGTTGCCTGTGCTAGTGCTCAAAACCGCTCGAAACGCTGCAATTGGACTCAATTGGACCTTCCAGCAGGGCCATAAAACTACCGGGATAGCCACAACACTAAGACGATTTCACGTCTTATAAACCGAGTTCAAGTATTAATAATAATAAGCCTTACTATATTTCTCGATTACGATACCGTTCTCGCGTTTTGCTGGAATTCCGCTTAAGAGGGTGACAACAAGATGCGGTCGTTTGGACCGGACCAGGCCATCACTTTGGTATCTCCTACGTCGGAGAATTGTTCTGTTTGGACTGAAGCACCTCCCAATTTCCGATCAAGAAAACTCACGATGCCTGTACACGGTCGCTCCATGCAGGGCTCCACCTTGTGATCCGTGATAACTCCGATCACGATCAAGTTTTCTCTTGGAACGGAGACCCAGTGCAGCTTGTGGAGAACCAGGAACTCGACGCCATTCTCCTCCATTTTCAGAAGTCCAAAGGCTTTCAGCGCCGCCGGTTTGTAGCACAATCGGCCGTTCTCCCAACGGTACCCTTCCAGTAGCATGAGTCTACTGCGAGCTCCCAAGGCTAAATCAACGCAGCAAGGCTCCGAGAGGATTCTCAGCGACTTGTGCTTAATCCACACGTACACCAACGCCCACGGGACTCGAACCGATAAAATGATGGAGACGATGACGACGACAACGAAAGCGTGGCAGATCAAGCTCCAGAAGTAGTAAGAGACGGCCAACGCAGTGGGTCTCGACCGCTTCAAGTCCGACCCATTCAAGCCAGACAAGAAGGTCTGCAACACGAGAGCCGCGACGAACTCTCCGACTAACGACGTCTCATAGCTGAAGAACGTCTGCTTGATCTGAAGTCGCCTCTTTTCACTCAGCCACCTCATACTCTCCACCATCTCGAACAGTAGCAGCATCAGCCCAGACAAGTTGTAGCCTAGCGAAACGTATTGAACTCTCGTCGCCCAGCCATCGTTCGCGATGATGAGGAACAGATCCGTCATGATCCCTTCCACGATCAGATAGAGCAAAGCCGAACGATGATAATTGGTAGCGCCGTGTGCTGAAAGACGCAGCGTTTCCTGGACAAACAGCATGGCCCTTTGTTGGTCAAGACTTTCACCTAGTTCCTCGCACTTTCGTCCGTAGCGTCTGCACGTTACGAAGCTCCGCCGGATCATCAGCATCCGATACGTCAGCCAGATCGCGCCGACAGTGCCATACCAGTACGAAATTCTCGGGTTGGAACTCCCCGTGTCGTTCGCCAGGAAGTCTCCGTTGATGTCGTACGTCCCGAGAACTTCCGCAGAGACGTATGTGAAGTTGTTCTTAGCGCAATACGTGCCGACTACTGTTTCGTAGAACGAGTAAAACCCAATGCTGCCGTGATACATGTACATAGTGTAGGGAAAACTATCATTCGCACAGCTGGATGGCGTCGAGAAGGAAGGCGTCGCTTTTGAGCTTCCAATAAAGTAGTTGCCATGCAAGTTGTACTGCGGCACGACCCCATGACAGACGATGCCATGATCCGCTTGATAGTAGTGAGTGGGCGTCAAGTTCCACCAGATTCCAGCTAGCACGTACGCTTGCACAGGACACAATTCCGTCAGATTTGCTGTCAGTTTCGGCTGCTCTGGGCGTACCACGACGATCTCGGGTATTCGGTGCGGCATGGCGAACTTGACGTAGCTTCGGGCTTGCAGCACAAGAGGTAGAACGCCCAGGACGAGCCACAGCAGCATTAGCATGCTTTGAGCCGTCAGCCAACGGCCAACTCCTTTTGACCTCGCCCAATGGCGTCGTGCACGTGTCTCCAAAGCCGATGGCACTGTCCGTGCCGGTGCTACTACGCCGAGCTTGCTCATCTTGGCTCGAATCGCTTTGTTTTCTGCCCGCCCGGGTCCGCCGTGGGCTCCAAAACCGCTCCGTTCAACGGTTCAACGGTTCCGTTCGACGGTGACGACAAACTTGCGCTGAGTTGTTTTCAGAAAGCACGATACTAAAAGTAATGATCCACGATGGCTCTTGGCGTCTTCGGTAGGAAATCCTATCCGATTTAAGATTTGCAAGAACTATTTGAAATTTCAAGACAATGATAAAAAATAATAATCGTTTTTCTTCTTCTTCTGAAAGCTGCACCACGTTCAAGCCGATCTCAATAATCTTAATGTCACTTTTGCTATCGTTTTCCCGAGAAACTACCTCAGACTCGGTTGTCTCGCAAGTGTGCGGGGAAGAGTGATCCAGTGGGCGACGCTAGATTGCCGTTGTCTGGTCCAGACCAGGCCATCACCTTGCTGGCGCGTATAGTTATCGCCTGGTGTGTTGAGTTAGACACACCTCCTAGCGTCCGATCCAGAAAACTTACAATACCCGAGCACGGTTTTTCCTTGCAAGACTCCACCCGATGGCCGGAAATCACACCGATCCCCACCAAATTCTCTCTTGGAACAGTAAACCAGAG
>JAABLK010000237.1:0-39311 GCA_012295415.1 Phytophthora chlamydospora
AAGAGTGACACCCCTTTTGAGTGACTTGTGTGTGACACACCAAGTGGCCAAGGGCCAAAGATACGGCCCCGTCACACTGCCAGACGACGACTTGGATCGCCGTCGCAAGTCCTTTCGCACGACGGCTTTGACGCACAATCTCAGTTTGGATCAGCTTCACCACGTGATCGTCGTTCCGAAAGGCGTAGTTGACATCATTAGGCGGCTACTGTCGAACCATCTTGAGCCTGGTAATCCTGACTCTGGCTACGTGGTGGATGACGACGCGATCCCAGTACCCAGGTTCTCGGACGATTTCATTGAGCTGGAGAGCGGCGAGCTATTTACGTGTATTGCCAACCGAATCCAGTTTGAGACGATAGTGAAATGTATCAACACGTCCACAAGCTTCCGCGCAATCTCACGGCTGTTCGTCATGCCATTGGGAGCTTGAAGCTCGGGAAACCTAGCGAGCAAGATGTAGCACGGCAAATCGTGGCCATCAACCTGACTGCGTTGCGCACGATTCTCACTCAGGTGTGGGGGTTCTCTATTCTCGTAGATGGCGCGACACATCAAGTAGAAGGATACTTAGACGTCAGTCTCTCGTTTGAGGCTGACTGCATCCTGCACAACGTTCACCTCATCGCTATTCCAATGGGCAGTAAAGCACACACTGCCTCGAAATATGCAGATCTCGTCCGTGTTGTTCTCTGCGGCAGTGCTTCAAGGCCATGCAGTACAAGACCATCACGATGAACGATCAGTATCGTGCTCTGGAGACACTTGTCCACGTTCTCCAGCTCAAGTACGAGAGTGACGAAGCTGCTAATGGAGCAGCCACAACTAACACAGTCTGTGAGAACAAAATACGGCAGCGCTTGATGTGGGCTTCGTTCAACTCGTCTCGCCTGTACGACCGGTTATCGAGCGAGGAGGTGGAGGATCTGGTACCAGGCGTCGTAAAAGCGATCAATGTGCTCATATCATGCATGCAGCATATTCAAATAGTGGTCAACGCCGAAACCGTGCAAATGCGGATACTGAAAACGCCGAAGGAAGTCATCGAGTGTGATCCAAACCACTTTCGTGCGCTACTTGAGCAGCAGGGCAGCCGATTGAGTTCTCGCTTTGGCCCGACAATCCTCAGCACTATTTGGACCGAGCGCAACAAGCTGATTTCTCGCTACGAAGAAGACAGCGCATTCCGTCGTCGCGTGGAGGGCATCACTAATCTCCCTTTTGGCGAGGCATGGACGCAACTAGACGGCAAGGTCGCGTCGAGCCGCCTGCTATCCTTTATTGCTGGTCTGGCCGCACGAACCCAAGGCACCCACACCGTCGAAGGCGACTTTAGTTCCCTCAAGCAGGCAAAAAGTAGTCACCAAGCTTGCCTCAGCAATTACGCAATGGAGGGTCAGCTTCAAGCAAAGCAGCACTTTGAGCTGCTCGCTCTCGCACGTAAGATTCAGAACTAGAATTGTCTTGGAATTAGTATAGACTGGTACATGCCTACTTGACGTCTGGCCTTCAGATGTAAGGGCCACTATCCAACGAGCCTAATTCGGTCGTTCTCGAACGTCAATTTCCTGCTGGGGAAGGCAGGTAGGCATGAAAGCCCATGCTCAAGAGGCCTGCTAATCGGATGGTAGATATTTCAGGAGTGCCGTATCCGCAATTTGGTCAGACACAAGCATTCTTAGAAACAGGCAGGCGCTGCTTCAGCGTCGGAACTTCTTTAGGTACATCAGTGCACGTCACGCAGCGTAGTCTGTTGTTCTCCGAGCCCAATCAGCAACCAGTTTGAGACTGAAGGCACAGTCGCGACTTTCAATCAAAACGACGATTTTGCTAACTTGCGCGCGCTGCCACCGTCTCAAATCTGCAAGAGCTACATGAGTAAGCAGAGTGAGATTCACCCTGCAAAGTAATGAGGACGTGGCAAGTTTTGAAGAATGTGGGAATTCCAAGCGAGGCGCAGACAACTTATAGCTATACGTTGAATCTCTGACCTATTTGATGCACGTCAAGTGTTCTGCTACGTATTCATGCAGTGACTTCATTCTCTAAGAACTAGATCCAATTTATCCATTGCTTTGGGTCACGTTCCTACCCATGTTTCTATTTCTATTTGGTTGGGCCAGTTTGGCGAGTTGTTGTGGCGTTCCCAATAAATAGGAAATCCCGGTGAACCAAAATAGCATAAAAAAGCGGTCTTAACTGAAAACTCGGGACCATAACTAGAATAAGGCTAGATTAAACCAACACCGTTTCTAAATTTGATACCTGAGACTCAAAAACGACTCGTGTCCTAGCATAAACCAGTGTCCGAGCATCAAAACTGTCGACACGCATCTTGACTTTTTCAAATAGCGCTGGCTAGCGCCGGGGTCAAGATGCGTGTACACGTGTACATGCATCTTGACTAGGGCTGCGCGAAGGCTGGGATAGGAAAAAAGGATAACAAGTGAACTCTTACAGTTCTTCAAGCAAGAGCAAGCTAGGTTAATTGTATGTAGCTTTCACCTGCGGTTCGCTAAATCTTTCACAGTTTGTCTTTGCATGCAAACAAGCAGTAAGTGCGATTTCAACCACTTGTTTGTACGCAAGCCAACACGTTTTGCAGGTTTTGGACCCCTACTCGGCAATAAGCCGGCCATTAAGGGCGCATCTGCTGCGCCTGCTTCGGAGCCGCAGCATCTGCCCCCACGCTTTACTAATACATAGAGGTAAGCTAGCACGGTTCATATCCGATGTCAGGACCCATAGATGCATGAAACTCGATGTTTTCCAGTGGTAAGGCGGCCACGTAATTAAGCCTTTTGAGAACCCAGTTTAGCAACCGGTAGCACACCGGTATATCGGTGGATACCTGCCCACGCAAGTAAGCCTTTGGAGGATCCTGTTTAGCTACCGGTAGCACACCGGTATATCGGTAGCGACCCATGGAATTAATCCTTGTTGGGCTGGGCTATTCACTTCGCTCCTATCCCAGTATAAACTTGGTTTTTGTATGTACACCACGCCCTCTTTTGACAACTCTAGCAAAAGACAAAAGCGTCGAGGATGGTGGAGCCGGACGTGTACTTTGGCGATGACTTCGGACAGAAGATCGACCTCACGGTCCGCATCCGCGAGATCCTGCGCAACTATCCAGGTAGGCTGCGTCTATCTTCTTCGCGCTCAGGGGGAGGGGGGGGAAGAGCGAGGGAGTGTGGACTGATGTTGTTGTTCTCTTGTTGGGTTGACGTTCTGCTCGTAGAGGGCACGTCTATTTTCAAGGAGATGGTTCAGAACGCTGACGATGCCGGGGCCACCGAGGTGAACCTGTGTCTGGACTACCGCCAGCACGCGTCCTCGGGGCTCGCCTACGAGAAGCTCGCGTCATTTCAAGGTCTGACGAGGGCACAGTGTCTGTCTCGTCGACGTGCCAGTTCTGAATTGTAGCTGTTGTGTCTACCGCTTCAGGCCCGTCGCTATTGGTGCACAACAATGCCATGTTCACGGAGGCCGACTTCCAGTCGATTCAGGTTGGGGGAGCAGCCGTCGTCGCTGATGCTTTGGTTTGAATGTTAGTGCCCTAAAGATTCAATGTGGCGGCTTGTGCTGTAGCGCATTGGTGACTCGCTCAAGAAAGACAACTCGCAGGGGTGGAAGACTGGACGCTTCGGCGTCGGGTTTAATTCGGGTGCGTACTCCGGTGGAGCTTTCTATTTGATGGCAACGGACTAATGGGTTTGGCATTTTGGGGTGGTACTTTGTTGCGCTACCTGTTGGTTTTGCTATGATGCAGTGTATCATGTGACGGATCTGCCGGTGTTCGTTAGCGGCTCGCAGCTTGTCTTCTTTGACCCACAGGTACGTTGCATGCTCTGTAGCGATTTCGTACCCTTTTCAGGAGACGTTGCAGACGAGAAACTGATTCGCGTGCATTTGGGGTGACAATGTTGCATGCTTCAGGCATGTCATTTGCCTAACGTCAATCCAAGCAATCCGGGGAAAATGATCGACTATATTGCGCACCCTGATCTGGTGAACAACTTTCCTGAGCAAATTGCGCCATTCCGATGCTTTGGGTGCAACTTCTCGGAGCCTTTTCCGGTAGGCAGTTTTACTCCCCAATTTGCAAGGCTAATTCTCTAACGTGTTGACTTGAACTACACTTAGGGCACCATATTTCGCCTGGCACTGAGAACAGAAGAGCAGGCTGAGTGGAGCAAGCTTTCCAATCGGGCACAGACACCGTCCAAGATGGCCGAAATGCTGAAAGAGTTTGCTGATAGCTTACCGACTGTGCTGCTGTTTTTGCGCAATGTGTGCAAAATATCAGTGTGGGAATGGAAAGCAGGGAGCGATGACCCGGCAATTATGCAGGAGGTTTCTATCACCAACATGACAGAGGAGATTGAAGCTAAGCGGTCGCTGCAGCACACGAGTCTGGGTTCGTCTAGACAGTGTTCCACCCAGCGTTTTTCCACTGAGGGTAATTCTCCATTTCTATCAACACTGGAGCCTGTACGATGACTAACTTGCTTGCTTGATTAACCACACAGGAATTATTTGCGACTATCCATTGAAGATCGAAGCTCACGACTGTGTAACGAATCTTACCAAGGAGTACTGCTACTTGATAATGAACCAACTCGGCGGTGGAGAATGCACCACGATAGCTTGCGACCCAGCTAACGCAGCTCAAAGGCTCGTCCCGTGGGGCGGAGTAGCAGTCTCAACTACCTCGGATTCAACTCTGTCTACAACATCCGGCTTAGCGTTTTGCTTTTTGCCGTTGCCAACGCATACGTACTTGCCAGTACATGTAAGTAGCTGTCTTGGATACTGACCCGCATCTTGCGACTGCGACTAACGACCATGCTCGTATTCTTCCCAGGTGAACGGATACTTCGAGCTCTCGTCAAACCGTCGAGATATTTGGTTTGGTGAGGGTCTAAGTGGCGACGGACTTCTTCGTGCTCAGTGGAATATTGCTTTGCTTCGTGATGTAATTGCTCCATGCTATGCTCGATCAATCTTGCGACTGGCCAGTGAGCAACTTATGACGCCAGCACAGCATGTGCAGCTGCTACCACAATCGGTCCCGCCAGCTCCGTGGGATTCACTGGCATACTCATTTTTCACGTTGATTCGCGGTAAGCCATGCTTGCACAGCGAAGTTGATGGTGGACGTTGGGTATCGCCTTTGGAAGCTATGGTGATTCGGAGCAGCTACTCGAATTCAATGCAGCTGCAACAGCTGCTGATAGATGATGGATTTCCGGTCGTCCGAAACTTGGCTGAAGATCTTGAGCGGGTATTGATAAAGACTGGAACCATTCCGTCGTATGTGGAGCCGCAGACCATGCGAGAGGCGTATAAGATGAAACATTCAAGCCATGCAGGTGACCAAAACGCTACCGAATGCCTGCTCAGCTTCATGCTGAGCGATTTATCACCAGACACCTTAAGCCTCCTGGTCGGCGTTAATTTTCTCCCGGTAGCCGATAGAACTCTACGTACGTTCGAGTGTCGCTCCAAGTTTGATCCTGGCGAGCTCGAGTACTTGTGCTCTATGGGGTTTTCCCGGCAACATGCTGCTCATGCACTCACGGTAGCGGGGACTGCCGGAGTGGAAACGGCTTTGAATTGGTTGCTTCAGAATCCGAATCCGTCCGTAGTAAATGGTGAAGGAGCTTCGTCTACATTTTTGATCCCCAGCCGTGAAGAATTGAAGTTATTGGAGAAAGCTCGGGGTCATTTACTAGATATTGAAAGCGTCAACGCAAGTGGGCTTCTTCTTCTTTCCTCACAGACGGCAGAAAACCTGCTTAATGTGCGGAGGCTCGACTATCAAGGTTTTGAGGATATGCTGGCTGTGGTATTGCCTGCTGCGTGGTTTGGAAAGCTGACTGTGCCTTGGAGTGGTATGGCTGAAAATGGGGCGCCAGACGAGGATTGGTTTCGGCAGTTCTGGAAATACGCTGGCACGAGCAAGCATTTGTCTTCGTTTAAGGATAAGTGGCCAATTGTGCCGACGTCTTCGGGTGTTTTGACACAGTTGAGTGTATCGGCCGGTGTACTTGGTGCCGAACTCATTCCCGAGGGTTGCCTCCAGTGCTTGCAAAAGCTGCAGGTGCGCCTCCTTCTTCCAAACCTGTTTGCATCTTTCCAGCCCAACCCAGATGTGTGGCAGTACATCCATCAACCTACAGCTGCCGGTGTGCTACTGTGTATCGGAGCAGCCTTAGGTACAGATGGCATGGCGGGGCCAGATACAGTGAACAGATTGTTTGAACGAGCCGGCAGGATTGACCGAGAACACTTGCTCAAGTTTCTAATGACTGGCGCTGTCGACGATATCGGAGCCTATCACAAGCGAATCTGTTGCAAAATACCAATATTTCCAGGGTTTCGAAGGAAGGAGCACATCAAGGAACGAGACGTTCAATGGGAGAGCAGTGAAGAGAGTCTTGACGACATGGAAACAGGGTTTGTTCCTACTTTTGTTTCGCTGGCCGAGGTTGAGGAACGCCATCAAGAACCGCTGGTATGCATGGGCATAGCCCCGAATTTTCTCGACGATGGTTTCGTGTTTGTGAAAGAAGGTGACACATTGCTTGCAGAGTTTTTGTCAAGTGTGGGTGCTCGACAGATCTCTACAGTGGAGTTTTTTGCGAAGCATCTCATTCCCCGGTTCAATCGTATTGAACCCAAGGCCCGTATAAGGTTTGTCTACCAGTTGCTAGCGGAATTACCTACTTTGTTAGCCCAGGATCATGACAGCATCTTATCCAATATTGTCGAAAGTGCTGCAATTTTTCCGACAATGACTGGAGATTTGAAGTCTATTGATGACTTGTACGATCCTGAGATAGACGAGTTTATGGAAATTATGGACGACTCATTTTTCCCGGCGGTTGAACTACAAGATCCACAGCCCCTTTCCGTCCTGAGATCGATTGGACTGCAGCGTGCATTGTCACGGCGATCCATCCTCTCCCTCGCAGTGTCAATTGAGAGTAATCAACTGAAGATTACCAATGATGAGGCAATGGGCGAAGATGAGCTGAATCAAATGTGCGAAAAGCTGCGTGCTCGTTCCGTCAAATTCTTCCAATACGTAGACGCACATATGGATCAACTAGTAGCTCTTACGTCATTTCAGCGACGAGCACAGACGCAGGCAAAGAAAACCAAAAAGAGCAAAGGGATCCGCTTCTTGAGAAACTTCTTAGGCGACGATCGTTTACGCGGGCTTGAAATAAAACAGAACGACAACGCACCGACGTCGGACGAATTGGAGGAGCAAGCGATGGAACGAGCTGAGATTGACGATTTTAAAGCGAAAATGGAGATTATCGTCTGGATTCCAGTGCACGAGGAAAAAACACATCCCAGTGCACCTTGGTACAAGCAAGGGGAGCGAATAATTGTCGCTTCGCCACAGCAGTCTCGCCCGATAAAACAGTTGTGGCTGTGCTCATCCCAATTCCATATTATCAAGTGTTCAGTGCATTCAGACGTGCTACGCGGAGTGCTAGGATGGGATCAACATTTACCAGTCAACACGATAGCTGCTCAACTCAAGGAGATTTCACGAATGTTTGACATCCGGCAGACACAAGGTGACAGTGACTCAACAATTGGCGACGGGGACACCCACGTGGTTTGGTCCGCAGTGTACAACATTTATCGAGTACTATCCACATTTTTTGAGACTGAGTATGGAGAACGCCGCGACGAGGTGCTGGCAATTTTGTCTGGGAACGGGAAGTACGTTTGGGTTGGCGATCGTTTCGTGTCGGCAAGTCTTGTCGCCACGGGAGCGGTTGTGAACGCGGAACCGTATTTGTACACTGTTCCAAACGAGCTACTGCTCTTTCGGCCATTCCTAAGAGAGATTGGAGTTCGAGAGAGGTTTTCGCTTGCAGATTATGTGCATGTTCTTGGAGCGATGCATAAAGAATGCCAAAGTTCATCGTTGACAGAAAAAGACTCTCGTACAGCTGCTCCTCTTTCAAGCGACAAGCTTACAACAGCGATCGGCTTAATCCAATTGATCAGCGACACTCTCCAACACCACTCCGATTACGAGTTATTTGCACCTGACCGGAATGGCGTTTTGGAATTTGCTGCAAACTTGACGTATGATGATGCTCCATGGCTGGATAAGCGGGAGTACGACAATTCTTCGGGGTTCACGCGGTTTATTCATCCAAAAATTTCGAACGAAGTTGCTGCAAAACTCGGTGCTCGCTCCTTTCGGAACCAGTTGTTAAGTGAAAGCGGCCACGAAGCGATGTCGTTTGGAGCTGAAGGAGATGTTGAGGCGTTTGGTCAGACAGAGGCATTAACGAAGAGAATTGCGCACATACTGGAGCAGTATCCGGACGGTCCGAACATCATCAATGAGCTGATTCAAAACGCAGACGATGCGGGGGCAACGCGTGTGTGTGTGCTGTACAACAGCTGCACATACGGGACGTCGTCATTGTTAAGCCCAGCCATGGCGAAGTGGCAAGGACCAGCACTGTATTGCGTACGTTTATTCTCTACTTGCTGTACGTCTCACTACGATTTACTTACTCGTTATGCTGTTTTTGTAGTACAATGATGCCGAGTTTAGTGACGGCGATTTTATTAACCTTGCTCGCATTGGTCAAGCCAGCAAGCTCCAGCGTGCAGCCACTACAGGGCGGTTTGGGCTTGGATTTAATTCGGTGTACCACTTTACGGACTTGCCTGCCATTGTGTCTGCAAAGTCGATCGGTACGTATATGCATTATGTATGGCGAGCTGTGGTTCAAAGGAATGACCAACTAACTGGGATCAATTTTGACGAATTATTTTGTAGTGATGTTCGACCCCCACGCGACTCACCTGCCTGGCATTTCGGCTGCGAATCCGGGAATAAAGATTCGCTTTGCAAACACCAGCATTGTGAAGCAGTTTCCAGACCAATTTGCGCCGTTCCAAGATGTTTTCGGGTGTGATTTACAGCACCATTACAAGGGCACCTTGTTTCGGTTCCCACTGCGCAATAGCGTTCTCGCAGAGAGTAGCGAAATCAAGCGCCGAGGCTATTCGCATCTCGAAATTGTGGACTTGTTCAAGAGCTTCCAAGGATCGATCATCGACACAATGCTGTTTCTACGGAATGTTCGTAAAGTGGAAGTTTATCTACAGTCAGAGATCGGTCAGCCCCCTGTACTTCTCTACGATGCAGAGGTACCAGAAGAAGATCGTGGCGAATCGTGGCGAAAGATCGATCGATTCATGAGAAACGATGGAACGCCGACGAATGCTGGAACGACGGAACTGTCTGCTAAGAGAGAATTTTACGCGCGCTTGCGACATATTCCAACAGAAGAGCTGCCATCAGTAACGCAAGTACTTCATATCAAACGACGACAGCTCGAGGAGCTACAAGAGTCATTCCAATGCTTCGGTAATGAAAGCAATGACGCAATGGCTCCACGCTGGACTACAGATGCTCAGATGCAGGAAACCACAGAAAAATATTTGGTCTGCAACAAAATTGGTGGCGGTAAGGCGCGCGAAATGGCTTGCGCGGCTGAAAATGAGTCCTTAAAGCTTATTCCATGGGTTGGCATTGCCGGTCGTATCGATGGGGTGACGATGGAAGGACGTGCATTTTGCTTTCTGCCTCTTCCTGTTCGTGTGGGTCTGCCAGTTCACATAAATGGCTACTTCGAGCTATCCTCAAATCGGCGAGACATTTGGCATGGAGAAGATATGACAGGTGACGGCAAACTCCGATCTGAGTGGAACGCAAATCTTTTGGTGGATGCTGTCGCTCCTGCCTATTTGACCTTCCTGCTGGAAGCGAAGAGCATGTCCGAGGTGGATCCCTCACAGTACTTATCATTCTTCCCGACAAAGTTGCCGGCGAGTCCGTGGGATAGTATTGCGCTGGAGCTCTTTCGAATTATGAAGAACCGCCAAGTTTTCTTTGCTTCAACTACTGATTTTCTGGCTAACCCGTCTTCAGCAGCTACCAGGAAATCTGTCACTCCGAGTTCTTGTGTTTTGGTGGACGATAACCTCAGTGACTGGAAAACGCTCGAGAATGCTCTGAGCACCGCATCGCTAGAAACAGTGCACGTGCCGATAGCTCTACGCAACTTGCTGATTCAGCTCGATGCTGTCTACGGAGCGATGACACCCGAATTCTTCCGACAATTGACTCGACAGGGGAATTTCCTACCGTCGTTGGATCAGCGTACACTCCTGCGAGTTGTTCAGTTTTGCATATCAGACTGCCAAAGCTCGTCGGCCTCTTCCACAGCCCAAGTTCTCGATCAACTACCATTGCTGCCTCTAAAAGACGAAAAATTTGGGAACTTCTGTTTCTTTGACGAGAGTGAATCCGACTCCGACAAAAAGCGGCAGCTGCATTACTTTTTTGGAAATGCGGTCGAAGAACAGCTTTTGAACGAGTTCCCGCATCGTGTTGTGCGCGGGGAGTTCAAGCAGGTGTTTGAGCAGTTGACTTCACTGTACGAGACGTCGAATGTCAGCGAGGTGGATCTCGATGCCATACTAGACAGCTTTTTGCCGCATATGCTTGGGCGTTGTTGGAGTAAGCTCGAGAATGACGTTTTCGTTCTCCAGGCGTCGTCACAAATGGAGGGGGCCCAATCTAGGGAAGACTGGATACGACTCCTGTGGACGTACGTGGAGACACAACTAGGGACGATCGAACAGTTGCCCAAATCGTTTACGAAGTGGCCATTGCTTCCCATCGTTTCTGATGAAGGAAATCGCTGGGTTTGTTTGTCTGCAAAATTGAGCCTTGTTCTTCCTCAGTCAGAGGCAGCCTCAGTGTCGCCAGAGATACGCAGCCAGCTGCAGCACGCGCTGGCTAAAGTGGGCATCCATATCGTGGACACGACATACGTGACTGGTGAAAAGAGCGCACAATGGTTGCTTGCCCATAAATATGCCCACAAACTGACTTCGAATGGTATTCTGGCAGCTCTAAGTCGCTACCAGTTCCTTCACGAGAGGCAGAGCTTCGATGAGATTTTTGCTCCGACGACGCCGGCTGAGCGCCAGGTATTGTGCGATTTTTTCTGCCAAAATACGTCCAACACCGTGTCTGATGATTTTCAGCCGATTCTCTTTGAACTTCCGGTGTTTACTGTACATGTACATGGCAAATCTCGTTCGAGTGAGGCTGATTCTCGAAATACTGACGTGGAGTTCGTTAGCTTGAGGCGTGGTGGATACTTGCCCGATGCCGCCGCAGATGCCAGAATTCTTGATGATTCATTTTTCTGTGCTGAAAAGGACGCAACGAGAAAATTTCTTCGCGACTGCGGAATTGAGGAATGGAGCAACACAAAAATCCTCTTGGATCACGTTTTCCCTCAGTTGCCGTCCTTGGAAGCACAGGATGGAGGTTTGGTCGATTCCGTCATCATCAATGCGCTAGAAACGCTCCCGTTTCACCAGCGAAACGATTCACGTTTTCGCGAGATTATTACGAGCCACGATTTGATCCCGTCCCGGAAACGAGTTTTTCGTGCTATCAACCAGCTTCACGACCCCAGCGTAAGCGAACTGAGTGAGTTGGTGGGCGAAAACAGTCTCCCCGACCATGCCTTCTCATCCCCTGCGATCATTGAAATCCTGCGGTCACTAGGACTTCGTACTAGTTTATCGTGTCACGCTGTTTTGGAGAGCGCGCGCTCCATCGAGCTGATGTGTGGAGAAAATGGAGACGGTTCTGCTAACCAGGCGTATGCCAAGGCTCGCAGCTTGCTGACAATAGTGAACAAACATTTTGATTCGATGATGTCGGAATCAAACTCGGGTGAAACCTCTGCTGACCAAGCCGAAAACAGCGAAGCAACGGAAGATATCGTTACCGAGTTGAAGAAGGTCAAGTGGTTGCCTGTCCGTCTCGAACCGTTAGATCCCGCGATGCCGTGGAAAAGTGTGTCTGAAAGTGCTGGGCATCGGCCACTTCTCTCAAATGCCTTGGAAACGCGTCCATTGAAAGATGCGGTACGTAAAACTCACTTTTGCATTGCTACGAAGAGCATTTCTAACTTGTTCCTGTTTATGAATTGCCCTGAATACGACTAAAGTGGTTTTGCTCGTCATCGATGGACATTCTTGACGGCGAGCTGATGTCGGAAGAGCTTGCTAAAGCGTTTGGATGGAATGCTCATGTCGACGCGTTTATGATAGCGAAGCAGATCGAGGCGATTGGCTTTCAATGGGAAGATTACTGTCGGAAGAAAGACGCTATAGACCCCTCATCGTCAAATTTGGCGGCTTGGCGTTTCCCGCTGTCGGAAGTGCATTTGATGTACGAGGAGCTTGAAGGTTATCGACTGGCAGATGAAAATGACTGGGAGGCGTCTCCTGTGTATCACAAGCTCGCCAATGCTTTGTGGATATGGACGGGAAAAGGGTTTGCATATCCATGCCAAATCGCGGTGGAGGCTGACACCAACCTGGAGCCTCTATTGTATTCCTGCCCCAGCGAGCACATTATTCCACGTTCGCTTCTTGCTTCTTTTGGCTTAAAGGATACCTTTTCTGGTGTAGACTACTTGGAGGCCATCATGAGATTGCCTCGAAACACCGTTCTATCTGCTAAACAAGCCGCGGCGTGTATAAAAGTCTACGAAGTCGTCGGAGAAGACACACCGTCGCTGGAGACAGCACTGGAGTCTTTCGCATCCCAAGAATTGGTTTTGCTGGACGAATTGAATAGGCTTGTTCCTGCTGTACATCTTACGTTTGACGACATGGAGTGGAATGAATCACGAGAAATTCGGCGAGGAGTGAAATTTGTTTCCAAAAAGGTCCCAAAGGATGTCGCTGGGCTGCTCGGTGCTGCTTCATTACACTCGAAACTTGCACAGACGTCAGTAACCAGCCGGCGTGTCGTGTGCCCTCCAGCTAGTGCGCTGAAAAGTGTGCTACCCGCTCGATCAGGATGGTTTCATGCGCTTCTTTGGGAGACCATCCTTGCAGCTGAAAGATTTGGAGGCACGCAAGTCGACTTCTTTTTGGATAATCGTCATCATGCGTCGCAGCGGGTGATCCAGCCATCATTACAACCCCTTCAAGACGAAGCACTGTGCATTCATATCCACGACATGGTACTGAGTGAAAATGATGTCAACCAGCTATTCCATGGTGAGGCTTCGCGCGCTGGGTTCCTCTGCGGTTTTATCGCGTCAGATTGCATGCAAATCCTCAGTGGGGAAGGCTTCTACATTCTTGACCCAACAGGATGCTATTTGGCGTCGGCTGGGGGAGTTACAACCACTTCAACTCCAGTTGCAGGCCGAGGAACGAGTATCGGTCGACGGTATGAAGTGTTAGGACAAGATTTCGTACGATACCCAGATCAGCTCCTACCGTTTACTACGCTCCCTTCATGCCCGAGCAATGTGTCACGTGGGACTCAAAGCACGCTGATTCGATTTCCCTTGCGCAAAACGGGATCATCGGTGTCATCCTACGTGATTAATGCAAGACAAGCGGACAAACTGGTTACATTCATGAAATCTCAATTATTCCAGACGCTGACATTCACCGAGTCAGTTCACCGAATTTCACTGTGGAGCGTGGGCAAGGAGTCTGAGTTTGCATCTCACTGCCACGGCGAGGTGGCGCTTGATGCACCCGAACACACGCTTCGGAAGCGTAATATGACTCGCCAAAACCACGAGTGGAAGAAAAAATTCTCACTACATAGCTTTTTTAAGAGTCCCGTGATCCCTGAAAATCAAATGGAGTTTGTGGTGAATCTTGAGCTGGAAAACCGCCAGTATCGAGACATGTGGCTGTTTGCGGATAATATCGGATTGGGGAGAAGCCGCGACTTGGCGTGTACTCCGGTCCATGAAATGCTTGGTTCGACGCCGTACGTCAGTGTGGCATGTCATGTCTTCCGCGACGGTAGTCCGGCTCCACAACTGCGCGGCTTTGTGTACAAAATTGTAAACACTCGCCAGCTTGTGGGGCTTCCTATTCACATCAACGGTTGCTTCAAAAAAGCAATTAAGGATACACAGCTAGCGTTGACAGCGTCCCCGAACCAAATTGGGAGGGAAGAAGCAATTGATAGTGCAAGTGGTAGTGAACAGCAGGTTGCCGCTGGATGGAACCGCGTTCTCTTGGAAGACGGCGCCTCGGATGCCTACGTGAAACTTCTCATGGTTGCAAAGCGGCGCTACGAAAGCTCATTTCCCAAGTCGCTTTACAACATCTGGCCAACATTGCGAAAGGTATGGCTAAGGTATTTGCTCGACTCCAATTATTAAGCGGTACTAACTAGTAATTCTTGGTGTAGCGAGGAGGACAAAATGATCTCGGCATTCTAGTGCAGACGTGTGCATACCGTTCGCTTGGGACACGAGAGCTCTTCTTGTGCACGGATGGCACCTTTCGTGCTTTAGGCAGCGGCTACCAACTCGATATGGCTGGCATGAACATTCAGGTACATTCACTGCAAGTTTACCCTGCTTCGTATAGTTCTATGCATTGACGTTTCGATTGTCTACTATTTGCACAGGTGGCATCATTCGCTCAACTTCATTTCCCAGCGTTTAACGTACCTATCAGGGTTCTTCAAGATTGCTCACGCCTTCTGCCATCACGAATGTACGCTGTAACGCCGAAGGTTATGCGCCGTTTCTTGAGAAGTGTGAGCAGTTCTGAGGTCGACCAAGATGTGTGCTTATCTCTGCTGGAGTTTTGCCTGAGTGATTTGCCTTTCCCATTGCCAAGTGAAACGGATCCTGTATGGGCAGAATTCCATGGACTCTCATTACTCCCGCTGGAAGATAGAAGCATTGGTGTGCTTCGAGTCAACCAACGTCGAACAAGCTACGTGCTCGCCTCGTTCAACCAGATCGAGTTACTCCGGCCACTTGGCCACCTGTTTGTATCGCTAGCAGCTTCCCAGCGACTTCACAAGTACTTCTCGGAGACTCGCTTCACCGCAGTTTTTGGACTGACGTCGTTCTCCATTAAAACACTTTCGGATAACATCGAACGAGTTCTGCCGTCGTCATGGAAAAACCAGGCGATTGTTGACTGGGACCCAAGCTCACCGATTGAGATTGACCGGCTGTGGCTATATCGTTTCTGGCAAGTAGTGCGCTTCGAGCGCCGTTCTCTGGGGTATTTTTCCAACTGGCCGCTGATTCCCGTAAAGGGGTCGCGACTAGTTTCTTGCAGCAAGCTAGATATGGCCGTTTGTGTTTGGGATGGCTCCGCAGACGAGGAGATTTCTGCTGAAGTCGTCGAGGAATTTCAAACATCCACTTCGCATCAGGAAGCCAAAATGACTGCCATGGAAGCTGAGCGCAAGCGACTAATGGAACTAAGCTCTGCCAAGTTCCAGAAGGAGAACGAGCTTGCTGACGATGATACCAGTTCAGATGAAGAAGATAGCGATGAAGAGGGTGAAGATCGGGATGGCGTCGAGGGTGTTGGGGACGATGAAAGCGTATCTGCTTCCGACAACGGTCCTCCTTCTAGCGATGCTTCAGAGGATATGGAACTTACTGTTGAGGTGGAAGACGTTTCATCCCCAACAGCGCGTAGTGTTGAAGGTGATACAAACGACGGTGAATTATCGGATGGTGTAAATGACGACGCAAATATGCTATCTCCTGGTTCTATTTCGCTTGCGCTGGATAACGCCGATGAAGGTGAAGAAAGTGGGGCGGATAACGTTGACATTAGTGAAGGATTTGCCATTCCGGTGTATCCGGTCGAAGATGAGTCGCACGAGTATTGCAGCCGTGAAACGCTGCATGGCGTTCTCTCTGAACTGAACGTGACGATGATGGAACTTGCATACTTTGACGACCAAGGGCGTGAACTCGTGCCGCGGAGTGCCGACTTGGGCTTAGCAGTTCTAGATGGAATTTTTGCATCCAACTGGAGAGAGTTACGATGGGGAACGTTAAGCGAGGCACATGCGGTATTGATCGCCGAGTTCTTCAGTCACAATGGAGACAGCTTCGGAGGATACAATCGTGTTCAGATTGAAAAGCTGAAGCAGTTGCCGATCTACGTGAACATCCGCAACACGCCCTGTGCCATTCACGGTGGGCTGGATTTCTTCTTGATTCCAGCGGATCTCAATTTGTCGGACATCCCCTTGCCACCAGATGCTCAACAATGTTTCCTGAAGAGTAACCCGCGCCTAAACGCGTTTTATAAGGAACTGGGCGTTGAAGAAATGAGCGACAGCAAACTTCTAATCTACATCCTGCCGATGTACAGCGAGTTGGTGGACTCTCAGCGCGACCAGATATTACAGATTCTCCTGCGAAAGTGGCAATCACTTCGCGGCAATGCTGAATTGACAGCCTTACTTAGGACGGCGCCGTTGTTCCGAGAGGACGAGAGCGAAGACACAAACTATCACCCAGCGAATGCCTACTGCGATCCCCGAAACAGTGTGCTTGCTACAATCTACGAGGGAGTTCGCGGACAATTTCCTGCTCAGCGCTATCGAACACCCGAGTGGCTCGATCTGATGGGTGAAATTGGGCTGCAAACCGAAGTGACCGTCGACATCTTTGTGGAATGTGCTCAGCGCATCGACGGACAATGCTCGGGCAAGCATGCGCTAGCACCCGAGGATGAGCATCTTCTCACTACATTGCACCAGTTTTTCGTCCAGAACTTCGACAAGTTTGATCGCTCACGGCCGTTTTTCGAGAGAATTGCACCCTTGGCGTTTGTGCCAGCTGTGGTGTATGAAGTTTCGACTGTGTTGGACTCCTCACATGAGCCCGCAACGGATTTCCAGGGGCGGCAAGGAGGACAGTTTGCGTCGCGCACTGTGGTCCGGAAGTACTCCGACTGCGCTACACCAGATGATCAAGCGCTGGTGTACTCTACAATGCCCATACTGGCAAACGTAGCGTTACCTCCTCGTGTGCTCTACAGTCGTCTCGGAATTCAGTCTCCACCCCATCAGGAGCAGGTTGTAGCGCATTTGCTGTCCATTACGAATGGCAATCGCGCAGTGTCATCGCGGTCGTTGGATTGGCAGTTCTTTTTGCCAATGGTCGAGGTGTTCCAAACAATTTTCAAGTTTCTGCAGGACTCTTGGGAGGAGCTTGGAGCAGAAACACAGCAGCGTCTTACGATTGCCGCAGTTATCCCGGTTGGCTCTACTCTGGTGAAGGGATCCCGTCTCTTCTTTCATTTAGGCGAGAGTTTGGCACCTTTGATGTTTGAAGTACCTCGGGTTTTCGGAGCGTACGATTCTCTTTTCCGGCACATGGGCTCAAAAGAATCGCCGGATGTGAGCGATTACATTCGCTTGCTGCGCGATCTGAACGAAGAATGTTGCGGCCATGCGCTGAACTTGAATGAATTGATCGCAGCTGCGCGTGCAATTGAGCTTTTAGCTGCTGCCATTACGGAGTCCAACCATCGCCTTTCGCTGGAAGAAAAGAACAGCATATTCTTACCTTCGAGCACAGCGGTTATGCAATCCATGCTTGTGATGGCATACAACGATTCGGCGTCAATCTGTTCCAGTATTGATCTCACGAAGCTGCACGTCGTGCATCCTCGAATCAGCTCGAGGTGCTGCAAAATCCTGGGGGTGCCTGGAATTACCAGCGTAGTGACTGAAGAGTTGGCTGGTGGTGAAAACCCGACCGAACTGTTGGCAAGTGATGATGTCGCACACTTCAACAGCGTGCTGGCTTCACAGCATTTCGCTGATGGGTTACGCAAAGTTATCACTGCACAGCAGCAGAAGGCTTCATCTCACGACGCGTTTGGATTCATACCTGACTTCGAAGACCTGAACCAACGGATCGTCAACTTAGCGACGTTTGAAGTGAAATGCGTGGCGGAGCTGCGCTCTCGCTTCATTGCGAAGCTGGATTTCCCTACCCGCCGCATTGACGTGACCAAGTCTACGCGCCAAGGAAACTTGTCTTTCTTGGACCAGACAGAGAGACGGATCTACATTGCAAAGCGCACGCTCGATGCGCGCGCTCAGATGGGTATGCGCGCGAGCCATTTGGTGGCTCGATGTATCAACCTGCTGCTTGGCGGAGTTCTGCAGGACTGCTCGGTTCTGGAGTCCATCTTGACTTGCGACGAGATGGAGATTCCCGAAGTGTTGCAGCTGCTCGACGTCTACGAGGACCCCGTTCTGATCATGGAGAAGCTTCGTGGAGTACTCGGACAACCTTTGTCCGACGTTGACTGCGCTAACGTGGAGCTGGCTCCTTTGCGCTCGTGCTTGCCTGGAGAGCTTGTCGCTGTGGAGAACGAAGTGGGGGCACTGTGCTACGCCAAGGTTGTGCGAGAAGAGCCGAGCGAGGTGGCGGGTGTGAGTCAATACGAAGTGAAAATGAACAGCTCATCCACTCGCAAACTGCTGGCCACGCAATTGTACTTCTTCCGGTCGGCTCGTGTGGGTACGAGTAGTGGCAGCAGCCGTGCAGCAGCGCAGTCTGGAGAGCAAGCAGACACCCTTGCGACTAACCTCGTTGAGAACGCCGCGCTGCCCCCATCGGTGGTTGCAATCGCATCTGAAGCTCTAGGGAGTGAAATTTCGTCTGGGTTCTCCGGAGTTAAGGCCGTCGCGTCAGCGGCCTCCCCAGCCAACGTCCTGTCAGCTGTCAACGACCTGCTATCACGTCTGAACGTGACGTTGGACACGAGCGTCGAGGACCTGATGGCCGAAAACCTGCGGCTGCAGCGCCGGCTGGAGGATGCGGAGGCTGGTCGACGCGTTGCCGCGGCACAAATCGACTCGGCCATCCGCGAGAAGAAGGAGGTGCAGGACTCGCTCGTGTGCGCCGTGTGTCTGGAGAACAAGGTGAACCGCGTGCTGATCCCGTGCGGCCATATCTACTGCGCGTCCTGCGTGGAGCAGCTGCCGCGCCCGTCCTGCCCCATTTGCCGCCAGAACATCGTCTCCAGCTCCGTCTTTCACGTCTCGTCCTAGGCTGCACGGCATAGTGCGCCGCTTGCATGTCTGCATAGTTAAGTGATGAATATCTCTCTCCATAAAGTACTTCGAGCAGGACAGCATCACTTGTTTCCTGTGATTGGCTGGATATGTTGAAGGGGGAATTACTTCAAGAGAAGAGCTAAGAAGAAGAGCTTTGCCCCCTGTGAATTGGTGGCGCGGTTCACCATATCGCCGAGAACGATCTGCAATGGCCCATTCCAGCGACACAAACCACGTAGATTGTAGGTATGCGAGCAGGTATGTAGCCACTTCAGTCAGTGCTCATGCTGGATATTCATTCGAGGACAATCCAGCAGTGTGTCCCATCATTCTTCAATTTGCCACGAGCTCAGCAGAGCAGGAAGGTCAACAGAGCAATGGCCAGGAACGGAGAGGAGGTCGCGCTGTGGCGTGCGGCCAAGAGCTGCAACGCCAAGAAGGTGCAGCAACTGGCGAGCAACGAGTCGTCCGATCTCCAGACGCTGCTGGATCTGCCACACCCGGTCAAGGGCACCACACCGCTGATGGTCGCGGCGGGCAAGAAGCACGGCGTGGAGACCGTGCGTGCTCTAATTAACCTGGGTGCCGGTCTAGACGCTACCGACAAGACCAAGCACCGAAACACGGCGCTGCACTACGCGGCGTACAACAACCGCGTTGCCCAGCTGGAGCTGCTGCTGGACGCGGGAGCAGACATGTTCGCCCTGAACGGAAAGGGCCACACGGCGCTGGACGTGGCACGGCTTCGTGGCCGTAAGGAGACGGCCGCAGCACTCACCTCTAGGCTGCAACTTCACAGTGGGTGGCTGTACCTGCGCTCTAAATCTCTACTTGGCTTCTGGAAGCGGCGCTGGTGTGTTCTGCTCACGTGCAACGCGAAGCGCACGACGTTCGAGCTCTGCATTTTCCACAGCCCCGAGAAAGCTCACCCTGAGGCTGTCATCTGGCAGGATAGCCTGGCCGATACAACGCAGTGCTCCATGTCCTCGGACGGGAAGGCAAACGGCTTCAAGCTGGACACGCGGGTCATCTACCAGCGACTCTACTCGCGGCGATACAGTCGATACAAATCCTCGGGACGAACCCACGTCCACAAGGCAAACATGCAGCCACGCGAGTACGTCTTCGCATGCGACACCAGAACGGGTCGAGATGCGTGGCTGGCGGCGCTGGAAAGTCGACGACGAGGCGGAGAGTGCACCAGCACGGTAGTCAGCTCCACGTACACCGACTCGCCACGCAGAGCGAGTATGAGATCTCGAGCTGCAACTACCGACGCCGCACCACTTGACTCTGCTTTACCCGTTGAAGGTGATGCCACACCAGCAGCCCAAGTGGACAAGTTGACATCACCCGAACCAGAGCCCCTGGAAGCGACGGCGCGAGCTTCAGCGCCGACCTTCGTCCAAGATGACGACGGCTACATTTGGGGCGAGTTGCAGTCGATGGAAGAGCTGTTCCCGCTGGCCACTGTGGTCACCATCAGCGGCGACCCGAACGAGCCGCAGCCATTTCTTCACGGGTTGTGTATTGTCTGCGCCGAGAACCATCGGGACTCAGTCTGCGTTCCGTGCGGCCATGTTGCAGGCTGCTACGACTGCATGAGAGCCGTCACGCAAGAAAACTCGTCATGTCCAGTATGCCGCGCTCACGTCGACGGCGTCGTCAGGATCCAGGATTGAACGGAGCCCCGACTTCGTGTGTGTGTACATGTAGCCTGTAGCTAAACGACAAATATATCGAGCAATGTGCTTCGCTGTCCAACATCCACATTTTATTACAGTATTCACCCTCTCGGTCTAGCTACTAGCTGTGTTTCTTCATCGCTGTAATCCGAGATACTTGACTACTACATGTACTCACTGCCCCACTCCGTTGCTCAGCGAGCCGGCCCACACGAAGCGCATGATGTTGAAGGCCGCATTTTCATCGCGGTCCGCCCGGAAGTCGCAGTGCGGGCACTGGAAGACATCGGCACTGCCCTGAAGGTTGACATGCAGTCGACAGCAGCGACCCCACGTGCGGCTCATGTACGTTTGAGAGCACAGCACGAGGGTCTAGCTGAGGAGTCTGCTCTTGTCCAGGAGGTGTCGGCGGAATCTGTAGTGCCGCAACGTGTTCAGGCGGTCGTTGAACTCGTAGCGCTCTCCTTGATCATGGCGCTGGTGGAGAACTTGGGCAGCAGCACGGCGCCGGAGACCCTCTGCGCAGAGGGCGGCGCAAGTCTGCGGCCGTGGGCGATCCGGAGGGGAGGCGGGGGATTCTCAGGGTCCATTACTGGCGAAGGCGCACAAGACGAAGTGAGCGCTGGACGGCAGCGCGGCGCAAAGGAAAAGCACGGGTTCACTCGCATGTCCAACATCTATGGGTTGAGCTAGACTGGATACAAGTCCATTCGCAAAAGCGACGCCCGGTAGCAACGTGCGTCTGCAAACCCTTTGCGATGCTCGGTCTGCTGTGGGGAGACGATTGGAGTGTCTGGCGCGCCGCCAAGAAGGCTCGCTCGGACAAGCTGGCAGAGCTCCTCGCCATGGAGACGCAGCCGAATGTGGTTGTCAATCGCAAGCACCCTCTAAGGGGTATCACGCCGCTTATGGCTGCCTCAAAGGCAAGGCACACCACCAACGTGGCGGAATGCGTACGTATCTTGATAGCGTACGGTGCGGACGTGAACACCGTGGCCAACACGAAGGAGAGGAACACAGTGCTGCACTACGCAGCCCAGAACAACAAGGCCACTGCAATCGACGTCATGGTGGATGCTGGAGCAAATCTTTTCGCGAAGAGCACGAGTGGCTTGACGGCTTTGGATGTCGCTTGGATGAGTGGGCGGCGTGAAGCTGCGCGCGTGCTGATGAAGAGGATCCAGCTGTGCAATGGCTGGCTGGAGATTTCGGGGAAGGTGGCGGTGCCGCGGTGGATGCGGCAGTGGTGCGTCGTGCTGGCCTGCGACTCGAATTGCTCGTCGGTCGAGCTCTGCGTCTTTGATAGACCAGATCAAGTGCGCCCCAGCAGAATCTTACACTTCGGACCCAGCTCGACGGTTGTGATACCTTCGTGGAGCTCGTTTGAGTTTCACGCGGACGGCATCGACGTACAGCATCGAGGAATTTGCCAGATCGATACGCCCGCGAAGCAAAACACAACGGAGTATGCTTTCGCTACCAACGGACCTACTGATCGCCAAGTCTGGGTAAAAGCACTTTGGGCTAGCTGCGCGCAAACTACAGGAGACCGACGGGAGCGCAGAGTCAAGCACCGGACATCTGACAATTCTCCTCAACGGACCGCGAGGAAGCCCAGTGAGGTGCGCCAACCGTCATCTTCAGCGGTAACACACCGTAGCTTGCACTGAGTAACACCGCACCATCACCACTCCATGGTCTCACAAAGAAAGATCAAGCAGGCGGGTCTGCACCTCACCATCAACAAAAATAATTAAGCACAAGTGCACTCCGTGGTGGAGCCACACCTGAAGAGCCACAACAGCAACAAGCACCGCAATTCAAGGGTTACTACCTCCCCGGCGCGGCAAGGCGAGATCATTAGAAACACCCAACACTTTGTGCGACATGGAGCTGTCGACTAACTGGAAAGATGGCAGCCATGTTGCAGAGATCTTAGCGTGCTTCGAGCTCACCAAGCTGGACGAGCAGAGCTCATTTCTGAATCGTCTGCGTTGTGTCAACTACTCCTACACCACCTCACGCAAGCAATGACTCGAGCTGAATGTGTCGCTGTGTGGAAGGCTGCGAGAGATGGCGACGATGCCACGCTGCAGCAAATGCTAGTCGACTCGCGTGACGCCTTGGGGCCAAACCTCGTCAACTGGAAACATCATCGCAAGGGCACGACGCCGCTTATGGCAGCCGCGGAGTGCAAGCGAGGAGAGGCCGCCGTCCGACAGCTCGTTGCAGCTGGCGCCGATGTCAACGCTGAAGACGACACCAAGTTGAAGAATACGGCGCTGCACTACGCCGCAATGAACAACCGGGACTCGCTAATCGTCGAGGCGTTGCTGGAGGCAGGCGCAGATGTGTTCGCCCTCAACCGCAAGGGTCTTTCGCCGCTGGATCTCGCTCGTCAACATCGTCGGGGTGCCGTCGCTGCGACGCTCCTGGAGAACATGAAGGTGTACGGCGGTTGGCTCTTCCTGCGCGGCCAGTTCCGGTGGAAGAAGCGCTGGGGTGTCGTGGTGGCCTGCAACAAGCAGCGAACGTCAAAAGAGCTTTGTATCTACCACCACCCAGGAGATCTGCGTCCCGACGCGGTGCTGCTTGTCGATGAGGCTGCGCGGGCGTCGCCCTTCCCTTCGAATGACAGCTTTTGCTGGCTAAAGCACGCAAACGCCTTTATCTTCGATAAGCCCGTCATGTGCCAGCATGTGAAGCGTCAGAAGCTCACGCGCTCTCCAATATGCCGCAAGACAATGAGTCAAGAGGACGTGCAGACCCGGGAGCTCGTGTTCGCAGCCGACAGTCTCCACAACCTTGAGCGCTGGCAGCAGGTGCTGGAGAGCTCCAACTTTTACGACCGTGAAACCGGAGCTCCTTTGTACGATATGCCGCTATTCGATGCACCGCGCGGGGAGCTCTACTACTGGCCGCACGAGCTTGTCGAGAATGTGCGCTCATCCATGTTGCCGCAGCATGAAGGGCAGCGCGAAGAGAACACTGAACCACTGTTTCAGCGTCTGCGCCGCACACTGGAGCAGCCACAGCCTCAACCACCCGATGAAGAACGTCTTGAAGATATGCTACGTGATCTGCGCAATGGGGATGAAGGTACCCCGTCTCGAGTGCGCTTTGCTTCATCGGACCCGCAGAAGAATGTGGAAGTTGTGCAACCAGCGCAACAGCCGCCGAGTGAAGGCGACGAGGACAGTCCGATTGAGCACGGTGCGGACACTGCAGTGACACCCACTTCGGAGACGACTGGGGAGCCGCAGCCTTCAACGTCAACGACCTCCCAGCAGGATGAGGATTTGTGCGGAATGTGCTGCTCGCAGCGTCGGAATGCCGTCTGTGCTCCTTGTGGGCATCGAGCTGGCTGTCATGCTTGTCTGAGAACCGTGATGCATACTTCGCATGCCTGCCCGTTTTGCCGCGCCCGAGTGCGTTCTGTCATGAGGGTCTATGACTAGTTTGCCGTGCGCGAGCGCACCCTGTCGTAAGTCTTCGACATGGTCACCAAAAAGGAACTCCAAAACGAACAAGAAACATGATGTTAACCACTTCAATATGTGTTCGCCACACCGACGTCGCGTGTCAACCAATAGCGGGCAGAGCTCGGGTCACTCATACTTCCACCTCACTTCTCTTCCCGTGTGGCTGCCATGTTCAGCCTGGACGCGCCATTGGCGCCTGCCATCGACGCGTTCGTGGACCCGGAGAACGACGACGCCGCGCAGAAGACGGGGCTTAACACTGTGGTCATGCAGGTGCACCGCCACGTGAGCATGGAGGCGCTCATCCAGGCCCTAGGGGCGTACCTCACCAGCGGCGACGACAAGGTGCGCTCTCGAGCGACGCTGTTGTTGGCCGAGGTGCTCACGCGACTGCCAGAGCTACAGCTGGCGCCCAGTGCCGTGCAGCTGCTCATGACCTTCTTCGCGGACCGCCTGACCGACTTCCCCAGCGCCTCCGCCTGCCTGCGCGCGCTGCTGGCGCTCGAGACGCACCACACGGCGCAGGTCTCTTCGCCGCGCACGACGGTAGCGCTTGTGCTCAAACTGGGTAGCTCGCTGCACATCCCACAACTGGGCCAGGCCATGCGCAAGATGTGCTTCGACCTCATGCAGCTGGCGCTGGCGCAGTCCACCGTCGTGGAGCTGCTGCTGGACTCGGTGCCCGCCAATAAGGACGCGCAGGACGCCAGCGTGGACGACGCCGAGCAAAGCGAGGACCTGGGCCGCCAGTTCGCACAGACCTTCCTGAGCGCCATGGAAGGAGAGAAGGATCCGCGCAACCTGCTGCTCTGCATGCAGGTGGCGCGCACGCTGCTGTCCAAGCTCGAGCCGGTCTTCTCGCGCAGCGACGCGCTGCTGCAGCAGTACTTCGACATCGTGTCGTGCTACTTCCCTATCATCTTCACTCCGCCGCCCAACGACCCGTACGGAATCACGTCCGAGGGGCTCATCTTGTCGCTGCGTCACGCCTTTGCTGCGTCCGACTTGCTGGCTCCACTTGTGTTGCCATTTTTGCTCAAGAAGCTGGCGTCTACGGTGGTGGAAGCCAAGCTTGATGCGCTCCAAACGCTGGTCTTCTGCGGCGAGCGCTTCTCTGTGAATGCTCTGCTGCTGCAGATGCACGCAGTAGCCACTGCGCTGTACGATGAGGTTCTTGACGGCGAGAAGCAGGAGGTGATCACTGAGGCGCGCCAGGCGATCTCACGGTTTTCTGGAGTCGTCGCGCGTGCGAAAGCGCAGGACACGCCCGGGGCTGCCTACGCGTGGAGCAAGTTCGTGGTGGAAATGACTGCGCGTGCCGCTGGAGAGCTGCGTGAACATGCGGCCGACTCGATGGTTAGCGTCTCGGCTGGTCAGGTGCTGGCCGCGCTGGGACACGAGTCTGCGCTGAGTTTCGCGCACGTACTCAAGATCGCTGTTCCGCTTCTGGTGGAGCAGCTCCACAATGAAAGTTCCGGAAGTGAGAGCGTGCCATCCAAGTGTGAAGCTGCGTTGGCGCGTATTCTGCTGCTAGTGGACACGATCGATCGCGAGATCGACCAGTCCGGCCAAGCGCAACCCATGCGCCCGCACGCTCCGGCGCTCATTGACGCCCTTGTGAACTTCCTCAGCGCTGACCAGGACAGCCAGATCAGCCCAGGTAGCAGTCCAACGGCTCGCTGCGTGGCCGTCGAATCGCTTTGCCATCTTCTTACGTTCCCTCCGTCGCCCATTGTGGCGCCCGCACAGGTCAAGGCGCTGATCAACCTGTTTACACGCCTGCTGCTTCTTGATCCTGCAGCGGAAGTGCGCACCGCGTGTCTCCTGAGTCTGAAGGAGATTTCCACTGTGTCCACCGCTTCAGTGGCCTCGATGAGTAGTGGTGAGGGCCCCACCACGGGGAGCTACGCTGCGTTCGTGGTGGAGATTTCACTCGCTCGACTCATGGCGGCAGTTAACGAAGGAAGTGACCATGAAGATGAAGACGATGGCGAGGGAGCTGGTATTGGCGCTCTTCTGGCTGCTTCGAACCGCAACTTCGAGTCGTTCTTCGAGGAGGCCTTGCTGGCCATCACGGAGCTCTGCCGCGAGTCGTCAATTTTCCAGGCTACCATTTTCCTTCTAATCGATCTGTGTGTGGAGAAGGATGCTGGTCAGCAGGGGGCCATCACCTTTTGTGAAGCTGACGGTGATGCCACTCGCCAGCGTCACGTGGACTACCTTCTCGATGCAGTGGCCAAGATCGTGGAGATTAACGCTGGCGACCGAACCAGCATGGAGTTCTGCGTACAGGATTCTTCGTCTGCCTCCATTGTCTTCCGGTTGCTCACAGCGGTTGAGACGTCGGCAGCTCGTGCAACCGCCTCTGCCAGTAGTGACCTCCCTGGTCTCGTGGACGACGCCAAGCTGGCTGCCTGTGTTCGAATCTTCCGCGCGGTGATGCAGAATGTATCCCCAGCTACACAGCAGCGATTGGCGGACGCCGTGGTGCCAGCGTTCCTGCGTACACATCCGTCAGAGCCTGCCAGTCTGCAGCTCGTACCGCTTTTCGCTGCAGTCATCAACTCCGCCACTCGCGATGTGACTCTACCGGAGACATCGTTGGTTATCAACAGGCTGCTGGACCTCGCACAGACTGGCGCCACTACGCTTCCCGAAACATCGCCACGTCAGCTTCAGGCCGTATACGCTGAAGCCGCACTCTCTGCGGCAAAATCGCTGGCCTCCATTGTGAACAAGATGTCGGACGGTGCCGAGTTTGATGCTCTTATCGACTTGCTCCTGTCCCAGAAGCTTGCGGTTGTTATCAGCAACGCCGCTGAGAGTTTTGCTGTCCGTGTGGCAGCTTTGCAAATCTACGCCTGGATCGCGAAAGCGCTGGTGATTCGAGGCCACAAGGAGCACGCGCCCATGTGCTTGCGATTCCTCTGTGGCTTCCTCACCCCATCCAGCCAGAACGATGACGGTGACGAGCGTATGGAGCTAGCTGATGACGAGCAGCACGCTGCTGCACTGCGTATGGAGGTTGCCAAGACGTTTAAGCTGCTGGTTTCCGAGTACCCTGACGTGCTCAACCGCAAGTGCGGAGCTTTCATCACGGTAAGATACGCGTTGACGGATACAGGTTCGCATCTGCAGATTTGACTGACTCTGTTGCTTGTTACCAGTTCTTGTACCGGCAGCGAATGTTCGACCTGGTGTTCCCCGTGCTGCTCGAGTACATCCGTGGCCACATCGGCGATGAGAAGAGTGTAGCGGCTCTTGTTGCCTTCGCTCAAGTGATCGCGCACTCGCCGAAGGCCGCGTACATGCCTCACCTGGCGCAGATTATCCCGCTCATGGTGCAGGCTCTCAACACGGACGACCGCGAGCTCGGCAGCGCAGCCATCCAGACCTTCAAGCCGCTGCTCCTGGAGTCTGTGGAGAGCGCCAAGCCATTCCTCAAGGACGTGTTCCCGGGTCTGCTCAAGCAAGCTCAGTTCGGGTGCGTTGCTGTCTTGAGTTGAATTATCATTTGTAGAACTAACGTCGTCTCTTTTGACGCACAGTCCTGAAGCAAAAGATCGGCATGCCGCGCTGGAATGCCTCGCCAAGCTGGCTACGATTCCGTACGAACTGGTGCACCCGTACAAGGATGTCGTGCTGCGCAAACTCCTGCTCGTCCTCGACGATCGCAAACGTCTCGTGCGTCACATGGCTGTTCGCGTGCGCAACCAATGGAGCATCCTGTAGAGCTTTAGCTACCTAGGAGCCTGCTGCAACCGTAAGGCCACGACTAATGGAAAGCTCTACACCATTGTACCAGGCAATCAACGTGCAGAACCCGTCGCGTTATCGGCTGTATTTCTATGGCAGTCGAATGAATCGACGCTTGCCCTTGCTTGCTAGGAAGCACGTCAAACCGTGTTGAGGTCCTTCTCCTTGGCGTCCAGCAGCTTGCCGATCTCGGCGATGGCGTCATCGGTGACCTTCTGGATCCGCTCCTTCTGCTGCTCCACCGCGTCTTCCGAGACGCTCTCCTTGAGCTTCTTCGCGTGGTTCATGGTGTCCTGCCGCACGCGACGCACGTGCTGCCGCGCCTGCTCCGCCTGCTTCTTGGTGGCTTTCAGCAGTTCCGCGCGCGTCTCCTTGGACATCCTACAGCAGCAAACCCATCACCGTCAGCATCATCGCGCCTTCCCACCCAGCAGATCAACAGCCACATACTTGGGGAAGGAGATCTCGAGCGAACTCACGTCCTCGCGCACAGAGTACACGGGGTTCATGGTTTCAATAGCCTTCTTCACGTCCTGCATGAGCTGTACATCACCAGTCCAGTCAGCTCAACGTTTGCGGCATCCTCTCTATCATTGCAACCACGGCTTCATACCGATGGGTCGTACACCGTCACACTCAGCGCGTGCGTGCCGGCCACAGCCACCTGCGCCACCTGCGCGAGCGGCACGTGCTGGCCGTACGCCTGCACGTGGAGCTCGTCAAAGATGCCGGCGTCCGCCCGGCCCGGCCGCATCTGGCTCAATGCGCGCGTGAAGTTGACCACAGCGCCGGTCATGTTCTTCTTGGCCTTGGCCAGCGCCCGCGCAGCACCGCCATCCTCTTCATCACCCACGTCGACATCGTCATCGTCTTCGTCCACAGGCACAGCAGGCGCACTGGCCTTTCCGCCCTTGGAGCCCTTGCTCTTCTTGGCCTTGGCGAACGACCGTGTCTGCATCGGCAGCGCCGACGCGCCGAGTCCAGAGCTGAGAGCAGGAGAAGCCCATGCCGCAACAGCGGGAGCCAGCGGGCGAAATGCAGCAGCAGAAGCGAGGCGCGCGGCGCGACGACCGAAGCAGCGGAGAGCCATCGTCAGCCTCTCGTGGCGATTCAAAAAGTGGTGATGGCTCAATTAATTGTAGTTACCTGCAGCAGGTCATACCCCGCAGTATCCTAGTTCAACATGTTTCACATCTAATACTTTTCGACCTTTAGGATTCAATCACCCGTGTGTTCCGATAGCTACACACATATCTTTTTCTACGAGTTATGAGCCTTTAGCTGGTCAACGTTACTCCAGAGCCAGGATGCCGCGTCCACCCCCGATGAAGCGCTACTCGCTGTTTCAGCGCGCTGTGCGCGTAGTGCAGACGTCCATTCGCCGTGCGGATCGCTGGGCTGCCGTTCGCGTACCGGGTCTGCCGAACCCGCCCGAGGTGGAGGCGCGCGTGAGCCGCCCGCGCTTCAAGGACCTGTGGGAGTTCACTTTTGCCGACCACAAGCGCATCTTCTTCGAGGTCTGGCACGAGTACAAGGCGTCGTTCGCCGGCCCGAGCGACGAGGATCTGGAGCGCAGCAAGGACGAAGTCAAGCGCGCCGTGCAGGCTGTGCGCGGCAAGGTGTCCACCACGGCCAGCAAGAACCTGAGCTTCATGGACAAGAGCCTGGAGGGCACGCGCGCACACGACAATCTGCACGCGCTGAGCGAACAGGGAGCCGAGAACGTCAAGTTCCTCGGCAAAGAGCTGAAGCACGTGGCGGACGGCGTGGACACGGAGGCGGTGGTCTCCCACGCCAAGCAGGTGGTGGACGACGCCCGCAGCAAGGACGACGTGGCCACCACGTTTAAGAAGAACGTGGACGAGCTACGCCACTTGGCCAAGGAAGGCCGCGACGCCGCGCTCAAGATGGACGTCAAAGATGTCGAGACCTTTAAGACCAGCGCACAGGGCTGGTTCGCCGACAAGCTGTTGGTGGGCCAGTCGGTGCTCATGGCCTTCATCGATGGCTACCGCGAGGGTAAAGAGCTGGAGCTGCAGCGCGAGGACGCGCTGCTCATCACGTTCGCCAAGCAGGCGGCGGAGGACCACAAGGATATCATTGAGAACCAGCTCAAGAAGATCATGGACCAGCAACGCGAGAAACAGCGCCTGGAACGAGAGGAAGCGGCTGCCAAGGCTGCAGCAGAGAAGACTGGGGGTGACGGGACGGACGAGGAAGCTGCTCACAAGGACAGCACCACGGCGACACAAAACAGCAGTTCATCAGCTTCGCCACAAGATCGCTCAACAAGTACAACTGCAGAAGAAGAGCGAGAAGACAAACCGACCTCGACACGTGAAAAGGCCAAGCAAAGGTAGCTGGATTCCAAGGTGCTGTGTGTCGTGCAGGCAAAGCCGACGGCCCAGAGGTAAAGGTAAATATATTCGTGAGCGCAGCAGGTCGTGCAGTGGAGGGTGAAGAGTCGCGAGCGAGGGGCGGCTTCACTTTGAGTTCCCAGCAGGGCAGGAGCGGGCGTGGATTGCTACACAGGATGCCGCAGAAAGAGGAGCTCGTGCGTCTGGAGAAGGTGCGGTTTGCAGAGGATGACGAGGACGATATGTTCCAGTACGAGACGGTGGACGATGGAGCTCTCGGACTGGGCGACGAAGACAACGACGATGATGAAGAGGATTTCGCTGCAGTGCTGCGAAACCTCAATCGATCCACGATAGTAACAGGCCAAGACTCTACGTCCTCTGCAGTCTCGTTACCTCCTGTGGATGGAGGAGGTTCGTACGACGATATGAACGCGGATCGCAGTGTTCCCGGCAGCCCCAAGCAAGCGATGCTGGCGCGAGTGCACACGCAAGTGCGGCCGTCCGTTGTGGACGATTTCATCCGGAACTTCCTCATCAAGGTGGGGCTCACTCGAACGCTGGACATGTTCAACCATGAATGGTACGAGTTTATCGCCAAAGGCAAGCTGAAGGAAGACGACGTCGGGGTGGTGCCCGACATCTACGTGCGCAACCAAGCGCTAGACGATCAAGTGAAGGAGTTGAGGCGTCAGCTGGACGACACGCGGAAGATCACTGAGAAGGCCAAGGGCACGTGGGATAAGTTCCGCCACCAGCGCGACGTCCACAAGATGCACCACCAGCGCGTTCTGCAGGAAAAGGAAGCTCTGTCGGTCAAGATCCGCAAGCTGGAAAGGCACGTCGCGGCCTACGAGCCGCTGCTGCAAGAACTGAAGGCCAAGTATGAAAACTCGATGAAGGAGAAGATGCTCATGCGTCTGGAGCGTGATCGGCAGGTGGCCAGGGCCGAGGCACTGGAGGCGCAGCTTAAAGCTCTCGCCGGGGCTTCAAACGGAGCCACTCCGTCAGCTTCAGGCCCAACAAAAGGTAAAGAGGTGGCTGCAGTTGCTCCTCTCGGCTCGAACACATCGTCTTCCTCTTCGTCCAAGACCTCTTCGAGTGGACAGAAGAAAAAGAGCACTAAGTCCAAGAGCGACGTGCCCGACACGAAGCTGCCCAGTCCGGACGCTGCCAACCCATTCGTAGACAAACGCTTCGAGCCTGTCAACCCGGAACGTGTGGAGCTCGCTCGAAGTTGTCCGGCGCACTCGAACGCTGTTGCAGCTGTGGCCTTCCACCCGAAGAACCCCATTGTTGCAACAGTATCGGATGATGAGACTTGGAAACTCTGGTCCGCTCCTGCTGGCGAGCTGATCATGAGCGGCGAGGGGCATCGAAGTTGGCTCGCAGGCGTAGCTTTTCACCCGCGAGGAGCGCACGTCGCGACTTCATCAGGAGATAACACCGTCAAGCTCTGGGACTTCGTTGGCGCTGCCTGTTCGCTCACACTGGCCGATCACTCACACCCGGTTTGGGAAAGCGCCTTCCACCATGACGGCGACTTCCTCGTCAGTGCGTCCATGGACCACACGTGCAAGCTCTGGGATCTCCATTCGGGCCGTTGCCGTCGTACGTTCCGCGGTCATGTTGACTCTGTCAACAGCGTGTGCTTCCAGCCTTTCTCCACGAATATCTGCACGGCGTCGGGGGACAAGACTGTTTCCATTTGGGATCTGCGCTCCGGTCTCTGCGTGCAAACGTTCTACGGTCATCAGAATGCCTGCAACAGCGTGGCCTTCGCGCTTGCAGGCGACACCATCGCATCCTGCGACGCTGACGGCTTCGTCAAAGTCTGGGACGTGCGAATGGTAGCCGAGCGCAGTTCACTCGACGGCGGACAGCACCCTCTGAACAGCGTGGCTTTCGATCGCAGCGGGAAGATCCTAGCGGCTGCCAGTGACGATGGAACCATCAAGCTCTTCAGCATGAAGACGGAGACGCTCGCAACGGAGCTCAAGGGCCACGAGGGTCCGGTCCAGGTGCGCTGCAGCATTTCGAGTTCATCATTTCTATTCATATTGATTGCAGATATCTTACCTGCTCTTGCGTGACTGCACCCACTGATCCCGTCCTGTTACACCTCTATCTGTTGCTCTTGTATTTGCAGTCCGTCAAGTTCGACCCGAACGGCCGCTTCCTGGCCTCATCCAGCTCCGACTGCACCTTCCGGCTCTGGTCAACATAACAACAGGCATGGAAGAAGGCACGTCGCCTGCCTCTCCATCCCACTACCGGTACCTCTGCTGCGCCTTGCTGTCATCTTCATTCCCTTCTCAATAAAGCTTGGCAGCAGCTTGATGGATGTTCACGTTTACAGTATCGTTCGCTGCGTTGCTGTCATCCTGGCTCTTCGTGTCGTTTTGAGTCCGCCTAGAGGCTCCGGAGACGCTCCTTCTTCCCGCCAAACTCGGCGTTGAGCGCAAGACGGTAATACGTGACTTGCCAGTACGCGCAGAGGATGAGGGCCCAGAAGAGCGAGAACAGACGCCACAGGACGTTCAGGAACACGCTCCACGTGCTGAACGAGACCACGAAGAGCTCGAACGCCACCGTCATGGCCACGTAGAGCCAAAACCGCTTCACGTAGAGCACAGGCGGCATGGACACCTCCTGATGCGGGTCCCAGAAATTGGAGATCACGCACGCGAAGTAGATGTGCAGGAAAACGTTCATCAAGATCATGAGTCCGTAGCCGTAGTTCACGGGAGCCAGCGGATGCACGCGCGCGGGCGCGATGCGGAAGGCGAACACCACGAGCGCCATTCGGAACGCGAGGAAGGCGAACCGCGCGTGCTTCGCGTTGCGCATGGTCAAGTCTGTGCATCGCTGTTGTAGCTGGCGCATGGGCAGCGTAATCTTGAGCGCGTACAGCGCCGCGGTGAGCAGCGCCAGCGAGCTGAAGAAGCCCAGCAGCGTCTTGATGGCCTCCTCGGCGCCGTACCGCTCTTGCGAAGCTGGCAGCGTCGCGCGGATGTCATGCCACACGGCGTGTAGGTCCATGAAGAAGCCGGCCCACCAGTACCAGGGCTTGAGCACGGGCGCCATGGGGTATCCGACCGTGAGCGCAGGGATTCCTCTGGCCGACTCGACGACGACCTTGACGGGGCTGATGGGCGACGTCATGGAGGCGAAGTGGCGCAGGTAGAAGAGCTTCCAGTGGTACTGCTCGTAGAAGTATTTGTGGTTGATATTGTAGCCCACAGGAAGACGCATGCCCTTGGGTTCAGGCTCCGACTTCTTGAGCGCCTCCTGCTCGGCGCCTGTGTACGAGACCTTCATGGGCGTGAAGAGCTTGGCCTTGCGCAGCATCTTGCTGTACATAGAGGAAAGGAAGCCCTGGTCAGCACCGTCGAAGCTCTCGAGATGGCCCAGCGCGCCGAGCAGCCGCTGGTACTCGGAGGCCGAGGGCGTGACGACCAGCAGCCCCGTGTGGAAGTGGCACGGGTTCATGAACACGGCGCAGAACTCGCCACAGAGGAAGAGCTCGTCAGCGTTTCGGATCAGCACGTTGTCGGCGTCCAGGTACACCACGCGCTCGTACTCGAGCAGGTTCCACACGTGCAGCTTGTTGAGCGTGTAGATGAAGTTCTTGTTGCGCAGCGTGCCCCCAAGGAACGGGTTGTTGATGTTGGTCACGTCCAGCACGCGGCAGCCCATGGAGCGGAACAGCGTCTTGCTCTGCTCCGAGACCGAGTCGGAAGCCAGCACCACCAGGTCGTACGGAGAGCCCGTCATCTTGATCGAGTGCATGAGAACCTGCACGCCCAAAACGTACTCGGCGTCGCGGCTCGTGCCCTCGTAGTGCACCGTCACGTAGGCGAAGCGGCTAGTGGGCGGGTCCGCCTGCGTATCCACCACCTGCACCTCTGCGGACGCCGCCACCAGCCCCAGCAGCAGCGACACGAGGACCAGCGCACGCACCTGCCACGACATGACAGAGAGGGCCATCGCGATTGTGGCTTGGTCGAGGGAGGAAAGGCGGGCGGTTGAAAACCGGTACACCGGTACATACCGACGAACAAGCAGACCTGGATGTTCGGATTCGGATGCCAACGTCGAGAGCAACGTCGCAGTTGCACGGCCATCTAATCTCCTTCACGCGGCCCCTTACAACCCTCGACCTGTTCACAGCGCAGAAATCGTTTCTTTTTTCCTGTTTCAAATGCATCGAGAAGAATCTGCAAACGAAAAAAACCTTGCTGAAGCAAGTACCTTGCCGTGGCTCAAAAGTAGCTTGCTGTGAAAGAACGCCAAACACCGTCTTCTACATATTTTGTTATTAAACGATGGAAGCGGTCGCCTGCACGCCGTGGTTGTCAATTGCGTTCCTTCCACTCGGGGTCAATCAAAAAGTTGCCCTGCAAGTTGAAGCGGTTCTGTGCAGTACCGTGATCTCCGACTAAGTCCGGTCTCGGCCTGCCAGTAATTTCACTTGCATCTCTTCAGCTTGGGCTCCATTGATTGGCATCTGCCCACCGCGCACTGCACTGCTCCGCTCCGCGTTCCAAGGCCAAGCCAAGTCAAGACCCAAGCCATGGACCCGTTCACAGAGCTGCGCAAGCACGCAGGCGGCGCACACCCTCAGAAAGCCAAGCTCAACGTCGTGCTGGGCGCTATCACCGACGTCATCTATGAACGCCGCGCCTCAGGCGACCGCTTGGCTCCCATCTCGCCCACCGAGTACTTTGCAGCGCTCATGACGGCGCTGGACGCCGCCTCGGACTCGCACCGCCAGGAGGTGGCGCAGCTGCTGTCCATGGTGCTGCCCGAGGTGCCGGACGCCGTGCTGCGCGGTAAGTTCGCGGCCGTGGCCAAATGCCTATCCACGGTGCTGCAGGAGGCGGGCGACGACGCCGCGCTGTTGCGCTCGGCCAGTGCCTGTCTGGGGCTGGCGCTGCTGGCTCAGGAGCCGTCGGCCACGGCCTGGGCACGCCCCGAGCTGCTGCGCAGCTTCCAACTGCTACTGACGCTGGCTATGGACACGCGCCCTAAGGTGCGCAAGGCTGGCCACAAATGGACCATGGACGTGCTGGAGCTGCACGCCACCAAGGGCTGCGACGCCCTGTCCACACACATCGCCAGCTTCGCTGAGAACGTGTTCGCAAGCTCGGGCAAGGACGGCAAGGATGACCAGCGCCTCGTGCTCCTAGTGGCCTTCCTTAAGCTGGCGCTGCCGCTGCTGCAGCGAAAGGTCGTGGCCTCGCTCGTCGCGGCGCTCGCCAAGTTCCTGGATGCCAAGTCCAAGACCCTGCGGCTCGTCACGTATGAGGCGCTGGACGCGCTCAGTGCCGCTCCCGAGTCACAGCTCACCGGCGACTCCCTCCGCAAGATCGTGTGCGCCGTGCTGGACGCTCAGAGCAGCGGCGCACTGGAGGCCCAGGGAGGACCCGTGGCCATTTACGCCGTGCGCATCCCGTCGCAGGCTCTTGTGCGCCTTGCGGCTGCAAACGCCGAGGCCGCACGCGAACTCCTGCCGCGCGTGGTGGGCGCTATCTGCTCTCACATCGCCACTACCAACGACCGCGTGCAGCGTCAGGCTGCGCGCTCGCTGATGGACGTTCTCAAGGCGACTTTGTCCCCGGAGGTGCTGGAGACGGAGGGCCACTTCGAGGATGTGGCTCGTGTGCTCGCGTCGCTCAAGAGTCTGACGTCGCTGCGCTTCCAGGGCGCGTGGAACCACGTCTTCCCTCTTATTGCCGAGCTCTTCCGTTTCTACGGACCTGCTGGGCGCCACGCGCTCGAGTCCGTCCTGGTGACGTGCTGCGAGCTGCACGAGGCTGCGGACCAGCTGCCGCAGCAGCAACAGGGTGGAAAGAGCGCGCAGGCGCTGTCCGAGCTGTTCGCACTGGCTGCAGGCGCTGCGCTGGAGGCTTTGGGCCCGCGCGTTTTCCTTGAGATCGTCCCTATTGACCACCCGACCGAAATCGTGAGCGATCAGCGCGCGTGGCTTCTCCCTGTCTTCCGTGACGCGTTGCGCTCTTCCGAGCGCGGCGGTGAGCTGGCGTTCTTCGCTGACGTTGTGCTGCCTATGGCTCGTGCCTGCGAGGCTGGTGCGCGTGAACCGAGCGTCACTCCTCTGCAAGCTAAGAAGCTGCAAACCCGCGCTATTCAGCTGTGGTCCCTGTTCCCGAGCGTGTGCGCTCGCGCCGTGGACGTGGACACCCACTTCAAGAAGGTGGCCAAGGTGCTTGCTAGTGCCATGGCTGACAAGCGCTACCCGGAGTTGCGCCTTGCCGTTTGCCAGGGTCTTCAAGCGCTTGTGAAGCGCACGCGTGCTCTGCAGAAGTCGATTGCTCGCCGGTACCACCGCGAGACGGAAGATACCGAGGAGGAGGAAGCTGAGGAGGAGGACAACGAGGAGGAACAGCTGGACGAGGCCAAGCTGGCGCGCGACCGTGCTGCGTTGGCCAAGTTCTCTGGCCGCTATGTGCCTCTGCTGCTGTCGTTCGTTGAGGAACTCGACCCGGAAAAGGACACTGAACGTGCGCAGGTACTGCTGGATACGCTTGAAGGCTTTGCGTCGCTTGCAGAGGCTGAGCTGATTGGCACGACGTTCAAGAAGGTGATGCAGAAGCTGCTCGAGGCCACGACGCAGGCCAAGCGCGTGGAGGCAGAAGGTGCCGGTACTAACTCCAAGCGCGCGACCAAGCTCCGACAGACGTCGCATGCTCAGATGGCGCTTGCGTTAGCTCTCCTGGCTCACGTGGACGACGCCAACGTCGCGCTTCTGTACCGCGTGATCAAGCCCTACTTGCTGGACGATGCCGATGCCCCCATGCAGAAGCGTTCGTACGCTGCTCTGGTGGCGATCTGTGACGCGCACCCCAAGTTCTTGTCGGAGGAATCTCAGCTGCAGGACCTCACGCGCGCTATCTGCGAGTCGCTGCTCACGTGCTCGGTGCCTGCCAAGAAGATGCGCCTGCGCGTTCTCGCGCACTTGATCCGTGCGCTGCAGGCCCAGCCCGCGACCGACGGACTGGCGGAGAAGGAGCTGGTGCCCAACCTTGTCGGTGAGATCATGCTGTGTACCAAGGAGGCGAACGGCAAGGCGCGCGAAGCTGCTTTCGAGCTGCTGGTGGCGATGGCCATGCTGCTCCGCGCGCGCGACCCGCAGAACGGGCTCATGGAGTTCATCCAGATGGTTCTGGGCGGTCTTGCTGCGCGCACGCCGCACATGCGCAGCGCTGCCGTCATCTGCCTCAGTCGACTGGTATTCGAGTTCGGTCGTGAGGACGCTGCGATCGCCCAGGCCATGCCCGCTCTGCTCAAGACAGTGCTCATGCTGCTGCACGAGAAGGCGCGTGAGGTGATAAAGAGCGTGATCGGCTTCATGAAGCTGGGCATTGCCGTGCTGCCGAAGGACCAGCTCGAGCAGTTCCTGCCGGATATCATCAATGGCCTGCTTGTCTGGATTGGCGAGAGCAAGAACCGGTTCCGTGCCAAGACCCGCATCATCCTCATCAAGCTGTGCCGCAAGTTTGGCTATGAGCACGTGGCTGCCATTGTGCCGGAGGAGGACCGTGCGCTGATCCGTCACATCAAGAAGACCAAGGAGCGCGAGGACAAGAAGAAGTCGGAGCTTGCGGCTGAGGCTGCGGAGCGTCGTGCCGCCAAGAAGAACCGTGACGCCTTCGAGGAGTTCATGGCTGACTCTGACGACGAAGGAGACGACGACGAGGCTGCAGCCATGCAGGTGCTGAAGCGGAAGAAGGACCTGCACAAGAAGCACAAGAACGCCAAGGTGATCCGCGAGGATGAGGACGATATCGTGGATTTCCTGGATGACAACGCTGCCGTGAAGAACATTTTGTCGGCGCAGAGGGGTCAGGACGACGACGAGAGCGACGACGAGTTCCAGATGACCAAGGACGGCCGTATGATCATCCCGGGCGGTGAGGACGACGACATGGAGGGCGGAAGCGACAGTGACGATGAGGACAAGATCAAGCAGGATGTTGCCTCTCAACTGCAGCGAATGGGCCTCAACAACAGCAAGAAACAGGACAAGGGTGGCCGTGTCAAGCGCAAACGTGGCGGTGACGACGATGGCGCCGGCCGCGAGTACCGTGCGAAGAAGGCTGGTGGTGACATGAAGAAGAAGGGCAAGCTCGAGCCGTACGCATACATCCCGCTCGACCCGAAGCTCATGGCTAAGCGCAACAAGCGCGAGGCTGTGACGCGCTACGGTGGTAGCGTTGGTAAGCGGCGAGGCAAGAAGTAAGCCTCCGTCAGAAAGACAAGACGTAGGTAGACATCATACAGCTAGAGCAGGGCCCAACCCGACAGCAGGGTGCGTAACTGAATATCCAATTTCTCGTAAGACTTTGCATTCCAACAACCTTGTTGCCGATCACGATCTGAGAAGATCACAATAATGATAGTGAAAATTGTTGGTAGTGGCCTGGAAGAAATTGCTCTGGATGAACCCCAACAGCTCCTTCATTTAGCTGGTGAAGTCAACAACAATGCTGTCCGAGCACACGTCGTACAGCACGAGGCGTGACGGCTGGCTTGACTCCGATGACGAGCAACGTGGCATCCCACCGAGAAGACGACTTTGTGCAGATATCTTATGTCCTCCTGTATTTCTACACCGCCAGCTCCCAGTGTAGTCAGTAACTCATAGGGTGGGCACCAAGCTGATCAATAACACCCTCACGCAAGTTCCTTGGCAGCCTGCTCACTGCGAGCCTCACATGGCACAAATCATGGTAACGTTGAAATACATGTAACCGGATATTTATCTCCATTTCCACTTTCTTACAAGTTTTGCCTACCGAACCACCGAAGAGACTGCAAATTTTCACACAACAACGCAATTGTATTATGAGTTCCTTGCTCAAACTTCCTACTTACGCGCAAATAGCGCTGCGGTAGGGCATACTGGTACATCGCTTGCTTAGGGCATCGAGTCGTCCGGGCGCTTGATGATCACCGTCTTGTGCTCCAGGTAGTTGCGCAGACCCAGCTCGCCGTTCTCGCGGCCAATGCCAGAGTCCTTGAAGCCGCCGAACGGCGTGTT